>JAREIK010002839.1:0-38981 GCA_029783825.1 Sapria himalayana | reverse complement strand
CTTTCTGTCTATATGTTTCTGTCTATGTCTTTCTGTCTATTTGTTTATTTATGTATTTTTGTATCTTTTTATTTGTCTATCTATCTATTATTTATTTATCTATATATCTATTATTTATCCATCTGTCTTTCTGTTATTTGTCTATTTGTCTATCATCCAATCAGTTTATCTATCCATCTGACTATATGTATATTTGTCTATCTCTATATATGTTTATCCGTGTATTTGACTATCTTTTTATTTGTCTATCTATCTATCGATCGATCTATCTGTCTATCTATCTATCTGTCTATCTATCTGTCTATCTATCTATAGTCTGTCTGTCTATTTATTTGTCTATATATCTATCTGTCTAATATTTAACTTGTTTATTTGTCTATCTATCAATTTGTCTATATATCTATCTATCTTTCTATATATCAAACTATCTATCTATTTATCTTCTATCTATCTATAGTCTATGTTTCAATCTATGTATCTGTTCATATGGCTATCTAGCTATCAGGCTATTTGTCTATATGTCTATTTGTCTATGTTTCAATAAGTGTATCTATTCATATGGCTATCTAGCTATAATGCTATATATCTATCTATCTTTTTATCTGTCTATCTGTATATTTATGTATTTATCAATCTATCTATCTGTATATCTATCTATCTGTATATCTATATATCTCCCTATCTGTCAACCAATCTATCTATCTATCTAATCATCTATCTATCTATTTGTCTATTTATCTATCTATCTATCTATCTATCTATTTATCTATATATCTCTCTGTCTATCTATCAATATCACTATCGAGCTAGTTGGATATCTTTTTATGTTTCTATATATCTATCTATCTATCTATCTATCTCTTTATTTATTTATCTGTCTATCAAGCAATTTGTCAATCTATCAATTTTTCAATCTGTCTATCTATCGAATTATCTATCTGTAAATCAGTCAATCTATCTACCTATCTAACAGTCAATCTATCTATTTCTCTATCTATCTTTCTATTTATTTGTCTATCTATCAATCTGTTTATCTTTCATTCTATCTATCTATTTATCTGTAAATTTATCTATCTATCTATTTGTATATTTGTCTATATATGTATCTATCTATCTATCTTTTTTTCTTTATTTTAGTCTATCTATATATCTTTCTTTGTATCTATCTGTTTATCTATCTATCTATCCGCTAATCTTCATATCTACCTATCTATCTATCAATTTATCTATAGATATATCTATGTATCTTTCTATCTGTTTATCTATATATTTATATATTATCTATCTATCTATCTGTCTGTCTATCTGTCTATCTATCCATATGTATTATGTTTATCTATCTATCTGTTTGTTTATCTTTCTATCTGTTTATCTTTCTATCTGTTTATCTATTTGTCTTTTTTATATCTTTCTATCTATCTTTCTTTCTATGTGTCTATCAGCCTATTTATCTTTTTTTTCTATCTATCTATCTATCAATCTATCTATCTTTCTATCGATTTATTTATCTGTCTATCTGACTATCTATCTATTTGTGTAACTGTCTATTTGTTTATTTGTCTATCTATTTATCTGTCTATCTATCTATCTATTTATCTATCTGGCTATCTGTCTATCTATATATCTATTTAGCTATCTATCAATATATTTATTTATCAATCTTTATATATATCTATCTATCTATATGTCTATATATCTATTTGTATATCTTTCTATCTTTCTATATTTATATCTATCTTTCTATCAATATATATATTTGTCTACCTATCTATGAGTAAATGTGTTTGTGTCTATTTGTCTATTTATCTATGTGTCTATCTGTCTATTTATCTATGTGTCTATCTATCTATCTATATATCTATCTATTTATCTATATTTATATCTTTTTAAATATTTATCTGTCTATTTATCCATCTGTATATCTATCTATCTATCTATCTGTTTATCTCTCTATATGACAATCTATTTATTTTTCTATCTATTTATCTATCATTCTGTTTATCTATATATCTATCATTCTGTCTATCTATCTTTTTGGCTATTTGTCTATCTATCTATCTATTTATCTGTCTATCTTTCTATCAATTTATTTTTCTATCTATGTATATTTTATCTATTTATGTGTCTATCTACCTATCTATCTTTTCTTTATAAGATAATCTATCTATTTGTCTATCTATCTAACTATATATCCATCTATCTTTCTATATATGTATCTGTCTGTCTATCTGTCTATGTATTTAACTATCTATCTATCTATCTATCTATCTGTCTCTCAATCTTTCTGTCTATCTATTTATCTATCTATCTGTCTAAATGTATAAATGTCTTTCTATCTAACTGGTTATCTATGTGTCTGTCTAGCTGTATATCTATAAATCTTTTTATATCTTTATCTAATGATCTATCTATGTATATGTTTATATGACTATCGGTCTATCTATCTATATATTTATTTTCTTGTCTTTCTTTCAATTTATCTATCTATCTATCTATATATCGACCTATCTATTTATCTATCTATCTATCTCCAAATCTTTTTATCTATATGCCAATTTGGTGATCTGGCTTTCTATCTATCAAGCTGTCTATCTATATATCTATATTTCTATCTATCTATCTTTATATCGATCTATTTATATTCTATATGTCAATCTGTCAATTTTTCAATCTATCAATTTTTCAATCTATTTATCTGTTTAATTATGTATCTATTAATTATTCAATCTGTCTATCTGGCTATTTGTCTATCTGTCTATCTATTTTATATCTATCTATCTATTTATCTATCTATCTATCAGTCTATTTATCTATTTATTTGTGTATTTATATATCTATCTATTTATAAATCTGTCAATTTCTAAATATTTCAATTTGTTAATCTATTTATCTATATAATTATCTATCTATCAATCAGTTAATCTCTCTATCTATCATATGTCTATCTGTCTATCTGTCAATCTGCCAATCTATCTATTTGTCTATCTATATCACTATCAAAGTGTCTATTTCTATGTCTATCTTACTATATTTTTGTCTATCTATCTATCTATCTGTCTATATGTCTATCTATCTAACTTTCTCTCTACCAATGTTCATATCTACCTACCTATCTATCTCTATATTTATATATCTTTCTATCTGTCTATATATCTGTCAATCTATCTATCTCTCTAACTAATTTTCAATCTATCTATCTATATATTTGTTTATCCATCTATTTATATATATGTCTATTTGTCTATATCTATATCTATGTATCTGTCTATCTGTCTATATGTCAAATTGTCTATCTGTCTATCTATCTATATGTCAATCTGTCTATGTATCTATCTATCTACTGCCAATGTATCTATCTATTTATCATTCTATCTATCTTTCTATATAATTGTCTATCTAGGTATCTGTCTATTAATCTATATATCTGTCAATCTATCTATTTTTCTAAATGATCTATCTATCTTTCTATCTATCTATCCATCTATCTATCTATTTATCTGTCAATCTGTCTGTTATTTGTCTATATCTCTATCAGTCTACCTCTCTATCTATCTACCAGTTTATATGTCTATTTGTCTATTTATCTATCTATAAATCTATCAATATAGATATCTATTTTTATATCTATCTATCTATGTTTCTATCCTTCTATCTATTTGTCTATATGTCTATCAATCTATATCTTTATCTATCTATCTATTTGTAAGTCTCTACCTATATTCATATCTACCTATATTCATATTTATCTATCTATCTATCTCTCAATTTATATTTCTTTCTATCTATCTATTTATCTGTCAATCAATCATTCAATCAATCATTCTATCTATTTATATCGCTATTTGTCTATCGATCTATTGGTTTATCCATCTATCTATTTATATATCTATTTATATATATGTCTATTTTTCTATATCTATATCTATGTATCTATGTATCTATCTATTTGTATATATGTCAAACTACCTACCTACCTACCTACCTACCTTCCTATCTATATATCTATCTAACTATCCATCTAACAATCTATCTTCTATCAATATATCTATCTATTTATCATTCTATATAACTATCCATCTATTTGTCTATCTAGGTATCTGTCTATTCATCTATCTATCTATCAATCTATCTATTGTCAATTAGTCTATATGTCTAAATGATATATCTATCTTTCTATCTGTCTATCTATCTATCTATTTATCTATCAATATGTATGTTTATTTGTCTATATCTCTATCTATCTACCTATCTATATGTCCATCTGTCTATTTATTTATCTATAAATATATTAATCAAGAAATCTATTTTCTATCTATCTATCTATCTGTATGTCTATCTGTCTATCAATATATCTATCTATCTATCTATGTGTCTATCTACCTATATTCATATCTGCCAATCAATCAATCAATCTATCTGCCTATATCTCAATCAATCAATCTTTCTATCCTTCTATCTTTCTATCTATCTATCTATCTGTCTGTCTATCTCTCTAACAATCTATCTGTCTGTCTATTTGTCTATCTATATATCTATTTTATCCTATATATATATATATGTGTCTGTCCATTTGTATATCTATCTATATGTCTATTTGACTATCTGTCAATCTACCTATTTGTCAATCTGCCTATCCGTCTATCTATCTATTTATCTATCTGTCTATCTAACACTATGACTATCTATCTATCTATCTATCTGTCTGTTTATCTATCTACCTATCTATCTATCTATCTATCTGTCTGTCTGTATGTCTATGTATTTATATGTCTATATGTCTATTTATTTATTTGTATATCTGTATATATATATATATATGTCTGTCTATCTGTATTCTGTCTATCTATAATTCCGTCTATCTATATATCTGTCTATTTGTCTATCTATTTATCTATCAATCTATCTATATATTTATCTATCTGTCTATGTGTCTATCTGCCTATTTATCTTTCTATCTATCTCTTTATCTATCTATCTTTATATATATATATATATATATATCTATCTATCTATCTATCTATTTGCCTATCCATCTGCCTATCTATCTATCTATCTGTCTATTTGTCTATCTATCTTTCTATCTATCTATAAGTCTATCTTTCTATCTATGTTTCTATTTATCTATCTATCTATCTATCTAGCTGTCTATCTATCTATCTATCTATCTTTTTAAGTATCTATTTGTCTATCTATCTATCTTTGTATCTATATATCTGTCTATATGTCCATCTGTTTATCCATCTATCTATTTATCTTGTTATCTATATATATGTCTATTTTCTATATGTATATCAATCTATCAATCTATTTGTCTATCTATCAATTGCCTATCTGTCTATCTATCTATCAATCTATCTGTCTATCTGACTTCTATCTATCGATCAATCTATTTGTCTATATTTTTATCTGTCAATTTGTCTATCTGTCTATTTATCTAACTATCTATCTGATTATCTATCAATATGTCAACATGTCTATCTATCTATTTGTATATATGTCTATTGTCTACATGTCTATATGTCTATTTGTCTATTTATCTTTCTGTCTATCTGTCGATCTATTTATTTGTGTACATATAAATATATATATATGTTTATTTGTCTGTCTATCTATCTGACTAAATGTATAAATATCTCTCTATCTATCTTTCTATCTATCTATGTGTATAGCTGTCTATCTATAAATCTTTTTATATCTCTATCTATCTATCTATGTATATGTTTGTTGACTATGTGTTTAACAAACTATCTATCTATTTATCTGTCTATCTTTCTATTTATCTATCTATCTATATACCGATCTATCTATTTATCTATCTATCTCTCTCTCTATCTTTCTATCTATATGCCTATTTGGCTATCTGTCTATCTATCTATCTTTATATCATTGTATCTATTTATATTTTATCTGTCAATCTGTCAATTTTTTAATCTATCAATTTTTCGATCTATCTATCTGTTTAATTATGTATCTATCAAGTATTCAATCTGTCTATCTATCTATCTATTTTCAATCTATCAATCTGTCTATATATTTATCTACCTATCTTTCTATTTATATGTCTATCTATTTATCGATCTATATGTCTGTCTGCCTATCTATTTATTTGTCAATTCATCTATCTATCTATTTATCAATCTATCAATTTCTAAATCTATCAATTTGTTAATCTATCTATCTGTATAATTATCTATCTATTAATCAGTTAATCTGTCTATCTATCATCTGTCTATCTGTGTATCTATTTCTCTACCTCACTATATAACTGTCTATTTGTATATCTATCTTTCTATATTTTTGTCTATCTGTCTATCTATCTATCTATATGTATATCTATCTACCTATGTTCATATCTACCTATTTATCAATCATTCTATTTATATATCTTTCTATTTGTCAATTTATCTGTCTATCTATCTATCTATCTTTCTAACTATATCTCAATTTGTCTATCTATCTATCTTCTATCAATGTATCTATCTATTTATCATTCTATCTATCCTTCTGTCTAATTGTCTATCTAGGTATTTATCTATTCATCTATCTATTTATCTGTCAATCTGTCTATATGTCTAAATGATCTATCTATCTTTCTATCTGTCTATCTATCTATCTATCTATCTATCTAACTATTTATCTGTTAATCTGTCTGTCTATTTGTCTATATCTCGATCTGACTACAAGTTTATATGTCTATTTGTCTATCTATCTATATATAAATCTATCAATCTAGATATTTATTTTTCTATCTATCTATCATTCTTTCTTTCTGTCCATCTGTATATTTGTCTATCTATCTTTTTATCTACTTATCTATCTGTTAGTCTATCCACCTATATTCATATCTGCCTATCAATATATCTGTCTATCTGCCTATATCTCTAACTATCTATCTTTCTATTTATTTCTCTGTCAATCTATCTAACAATCTATCTATCTGATTATTTTTCTATTTGTCTATTTGTCTATCTATCTATTTGTTTAGCCTCTATCTATTTACATATATATATATATATATAACTATATATATGCCTATATGTATATCTATCTATCTATCTATCTATCTTTCTATCTATTTATCTATCTATCTGTATGTTTGTCTATCTATCTGTCAAACTGCCTATCTATTTATCTGTCTATTTATCTATCTGTGTATCTGTCTATCAATCTATCTGTTTATATGTCAATCTGTCAATCTGTCGATCTACCTATATTCATATCTACCTATCTATCTATCTCTCAATCTATATATCTTTCTATCTGTCTATTTATCTATCTATCTATCTCTCTATCTGTCTATCTGTCTATCTGTTTTTCCATCTCTCTATTTATTTAACTATTTATATATATGTCTATTTGTCTATATCTATATCTTTGTATCTAACTATCTATCTGTATATATGTCAAACTGCCTATCTTTCTATCTATCTATCTATCTAACTGTCTATCTAACTATCTATCTTCTATCAACATATCTATATGTTTATCATTCTATCTTTCTATCTGTCTATTAGTCTATCTAGGTATCTATCTATTCATCTATCTATATATCAATCAATCTATCTGTCAATCTGTCTATATGTCTAAATGATATATCTATCTTTCTATCTGTCTATCTTTCTATCTATTTATTTATCAATCTATCTGTCTATTTGTCTATATCTCTAATTGTCTATTTGTCTATATCTCTATCTGCCTACCTGTCTATATGTCTATCTGTCTATCTATTTATCTATAAATCTATTAATCAAGATATCTATTTTTCTATATATCTATCTATTTGTCTGTTTGTATATATGTCTATTTGTCTATCTGTCTATCAATATATTTATCTTTCTATCTATCTGTGTCTATCTACTAATATTCATATTGCCAATCAATCAATCTATGTGACTATATCTCTATCTATCTATTTATGTTTCTTTCTTTCTTTCTATCTATCTATTTGTCTATCTCTCTAACAATCTATCTATCTGTCTGTCTATTTGTCTACCTATCTATCTATTTATCCGTATATATATATGTATGTATATATATATATATATATATATCTGTCCATTTGTATATCTATCTATCTATATGTTTGTCTAACTATCTATCAATCTGACTGTCTGTATATCTATCTATTTATCTTTCTGTCTATCTAACACTCTTACTTTCTATCAATCTGTCTGTCTATCTATCTATCAATCTATCTATCTATATGTCTATCTAATTATATGTGTATCTATCTATCTGTATGTGTGTGTGTGTGTGTATCATTCTATCTCTATATCTGTCTATCTATCATTCCGTCTATCTATCTATTTGTCTATTTGTCTATATGTCTATCAATCTATCTATATATTTATATATCTGTCAATGTGTCTATCTATCTATCTATCTATATGATAGATAGATAGATATTTATCTTTATGTCTATCTATCTATCTATCTATCTGTCTATCTATCTATCTGTGTATATGTATGTCTGTCTATCTTTCTATATGTCTATCTGTCTATCTATGTTTCTATCTCTCTCTTTATCTATCTAGTTGTTTATCTATCTATGTATCTTTTTAACTATCTATTTGTCTATCTATCTATCTTTGTATCTATATATCTATCTCTATGTCCATCTGTTTATCCCTTTATCTATTTTTCTTTCTATCTATATATAGGTCTATTTTCTATATGCATATCTATCTATTTGTCTTTCTATCTATCTGTCTATCTATCTATCAATCTATCTGTTTATCTATCTTCTATCTATCGATCGATCCATCTGTCTATCTTTTTATTTATCAATCTGTCTATCTGTCTATTTATCTAACTATCTATCTAACTATCTATCTATATGTCAATATGTCTATCTGTTTATTTGTCTATATGTCTATCTGTCTACTTTTCTATATGACTAGTTGTCTATTTATCTTTCTATCTATATGTCGATCTATTTGTTTGTGTGCATATAAATCTATATATATGTCTATTTGTATATCTATCTGTCTATCTGTTTAACTATATATCAATCTATCTGTCTATCTATTTTTTTATTGATTTGTCTATTTATTTTTTTGTATATCTATTTATCCATATATATATATATATGTGTGTGTGTGTGTGTGTGTCTATGTGTGTGTCTGTGTGTGTGTTTGTGTGTGTGTCTATCTGCCTATCTATCTATCTATTTATCTATCTATCTAATTATATTATTATCTGTCTATATGTTTATCACTACTAAAAATTACCGAATTTTCGACCAAATTTTTGGTCTCTAAATTGGTGTTTTTTGGTCAATAAATAAAATATCTACCAATTAATGACCAAAATATTAGGTTGCAATTTTGCTCGTCACTAATTTTTTTACTGACAATAAATTAGTCTATTTGTAAATTAGGGACCAATTACCAACTCTCTCCTGACAAATATGTATCAACTATATTCCGATAATTTTCCAACTAAAATAATTAGGTCGGTATATGCTCTCCAAATGATCGGTAATAAACGATCATTTACCGAATATTCATCGACAAATAATTACCGACTAAATTCCAACCTTTATCTGACCAAAAGCACTTGGTTGGTAATGGTCTCCAAATGGTCGATACTTACCGACCATTGGAGAACATTTAATGACAAATAATTTTCGACTATATTCTAATTATTTTTCGACCAAAAGCATTAGGTAGGTAAATTGTCAAAAAATAATCAGTAATAACCAAAAAAATTGCTACCAAAAACTGACCAACATTTTTTAAAATCAATGGTTAGCGATTGATCTCCAAAAGTATTACCGACTGTTTGGTAGCCTTTTACCGACCATTGATTTTAAAAAAATTTGATTGGTTTGGTTGCAATTCGGTCAGTAATTACCGACACAATTTATTTTTTAGGTTTCCAGCAGTTTCTGCAGAAGCTAGGACATAAAACTCAAAAAAAAAAATAAAACCCAAAAAACATCAAGTTTGATGCAGTTGCTGTAGAAACATATACAGATAATACAACAAAAAATCCAATTAACTCCAGCAAACAACTATATATACTACATGTATATATTAAATACATCAAGATAAAATAAAAAAATGAAATACAAAATCAATGTTTTAGGCATTGAAAAAAAATGTGTTTAGTACACTCAATCATCTAACCTAGCTTAATAATCATTATGCTGCGATGTTTCTGGTCCACATGGTGAGATGTCAGGTACTTGGGTAGAGCTGTCTGCTGCTACTAGTCCTAATATAGTTGCTTAAGGTGTTGCTGTAGGTGATGAAGTAGATGCTGTAGCTGGAGCATTATGCCGAACAATCCAAGGGTAGATCATCATGGTTGAACTACAGTCATCCTTCCTGAAACTTCTTTGTAAGTCACTCAAAATGCATAGGCAACTCATCCTTATCATCCTCATAGTTGATCATGTGCTGCTCGATATTGACCAACTTATAATGTATCTATTTCGCATCGCGTCCTGAAATTTCTCCATCGTCGAGAACAAATTTGAAACTGATCATGAAAATTCAACTTCATAACTGGTCGTCTATGTGAGTAGAATGATGATGTGGACGAATCGACCCCATAGATGGGCATCTTCTCCTTGCCATCAACAACTGCATGACTAATCTAATTCATATCAACTGGTGGAACTGATGAATGAGAACTACCTATTGCACCATCACATGAACCTGAAGTAGACTGGGAATATGCTTGAGTCATAGCAGCTAACATTTACTCATATCTCGCCTAATAAAAATGTATGAAAAGTATTTCAATTTATATTCAAACAAACAAACAAAAAGTTAATTTTTTTATGAAACTTACATTTGTTGCACGAGATCTTTGATCAATGAAAGTCTAATCATCATGAGTCTACATGTGTGTGTATCTGAATAAGCGAGTAACACAGGGCTTTTTACACTCTATGCATGTCTATAATTAGACACAATACATACATTAATTCTATTGAAAAAAAAATTACTTATGATTAATGAAATTTAGGCATAATTGAACACATTTCACAAAGTAATAACCATAAAAATTATAAATTAGAAATAATACCAATGCTCATTCATGCTCACGCATAAAGCAAGATCCACAAGTGTGTGTAGACATGTCACTACCCTCCCTAGCTCGCTCTGAGTGATGATTGTTGCTCTATTGATCACACCTCTTCTAATAATCTGTATCTTCTCATCTACTCCACCACTCCTTGAAAACATGATTCGGGACACTCGATTTTTTTTCTTTCTTCTTCAACCATTTATCTGTGCTCTCGTAAATGGTGTCTTTATATTGATCGACAACATGTTTATAGAACACACTTTTGACCATCTCCACTATCTATGTCCACCTGTAAACTTTCTGTAATTATAAATAAACATTTTTTAATTAGTAAAAAAAAGAATAAATAAAAGATGTAAAAATTTTTAGGTAGTAGTATTTACCTTAAATTCTCTCCAAATAATCAATTGGTCTCTATATGTGAGTGACTTCCAATTATGTCCAATAAGTTTAAATGACTTCTTGAAAATTGTCCTAGGAACCCTAGAAATAGAACCAAACGGCTCTAACTTCATCCTGTAACAAAAAATTTATTAGCAAGTAAGAAATAAAATAATAAAATAATAAATCATTTGTTAAGTTTTATATCTTACGGATTATTTAATTATCGGATCAAACTAACAAATAGAAAGAGTCTCATCTATGCGGTGCTCTGAGGAAGACTATCCAACATCTTTATCCACTCCCTCCTCTCTCTCTCACATCTTTTGATCATTAATCAAAATCTTATAACCATTATGTGGATCAGTCAGCTGATGCTGCTACTGCAGTACATTCAGGACCTTCTCTGTCTGCTTTGGTATCTCATCCACCCATGACCTTCTACCAGTTTCGGGCATACATGAGACCATGTTTCCTATATCATAACGCATACTACCTTGCAATGTGCTACCTCTACCTCATCCACTTGCCGTATCTATAAAAAATACATAAGGAAATGAAAATAAGCAAAAAATGAGTAACCATTGAAATAACATAAAACTCATTGTTTACTCATTCTCATATGAATCATCCAAATCTAGTTCATCTTTTTCTTCAAATATAGTAACATCATTTTCAAACTCATCTTCATCATTCATTTCTTTCTCTTAATCAATTAAATTTTCATCTACATCTACATCCCCACTTGTATCCATCTTAAAAGATCTGACTAAAAGAACATCTTCATCCCCCACCACAGCTTCGATTATAATATCATTGTATCATTTTGAAAAGCTGGTTCTATGAAATTAGTACTTGGTGATGCGGGGATGTCAATTTCAGCCCTTGCTTTGAACTTGCACACAGCTTTCCAAACCTTTTTTTTTGAAAAGTTTGTTTTATTAATTGTATAACCCTCTCTTACGGCAGAGGAATACCATTTTAACAAACTATCTTCTACCCATTTCCCACCATTCACAAACTTTAAAATACAATAAATCAAATTAACAAACTATAAAAATGCTATTTTAAGATGCTTTTATTATCCTCTATAAAATTTCTTGGTGCTAAGCCCTATCCTGGGTGTTTCTGCCTTGCTTACTGCCATTCCCGTTCACTTTAATTCTGGCTATCTTCTAGTCCTTTTGATTCTCACAACTTTGGCTCTTATGCTTCTTTTGCCGACTCTTACTGACACTATTAACATACATAATAGAACTTCTACCAGAACATACAGACCTTTATTGCTGACACAACACATGCTTTTAATCAACATAACACATGAATCAAAACACAGTCCTGACACCATCACTACCCAAGACCAAAGGTTCATAGTTGTTGAATTTGTTATCGTGCACATCGATAAGTTTATATCGAGGATGGACAACAATATCAACATGTAGTGTTGGGTCGAACCATTCACATTTGAATAACACAGTATTTTTAAGCGGGAGGGCTTCAAATTCTAACTCGATCTCTTCGACCATAGTCCCATAATAGTCATATTCAGTTTCATTGTATATGGATCCTTTAATGCATACCCCTGTATTATCAGTTGCTCGGTAACTACCATACAATTTAGTGTGAAATTTAAAACCATTCACATAGTAACCATTGTACGTTCTAACCACTCTTAGGGGACCTTATGTTATACTTCGAAAATAATAATTGGAAATTTTCTTTGCATGATTATAAACGTGTAATCAAAATTAAGTGGATTGTTTAGATTATAATTATAAATTTTTATTAGAACTATTAATTGTGTTGTGATTATCATTATAAGTAAACATATGTATTTTTCAAAAATTAGTGGAAATTCTTGGTCTGTCACGGCATTGATAGCTTCTTCATTTATGTTTAGAAACTCTTTACATTTATCTGTAACAAAATCACTAAAAATGAAATTAAAAATAATTGATACCTTGATAGGAAATATTCAATTATAATGCTAAATAGATCTCATTTGACTATTAAGAAATACTTACTCAATGAATGGTTGAATATCTAGACAATTAATTAGGACATATAGATGAGCTAATTTATATTCATAGTCTGCTGGATACTTTTTCCCTTCAGCACCAATTTCTTTACCGGAGGCTTGAAAATTTCAAACATATCATTATCCACATTGACATTAAGATAAACCTCATTCCACTTTTCCTTAAGCGAAAGAGTTGGATCTCCTTCTGGTGGACTTGCGTAGGTAGTAGCTGTGCCTGAAATGGCAGCGGCAGCCATAGCATGCAGTAGCTGTGGGGGCAGCAGACAGCGGCGGTAGCCAAGGCGGCGGCAGAGGCGACAGCAGTGGCAATGGCAGTAGTGGCTGCAGTAGAGGTAGAGGTGGCAGCGGCAACAATAGTAGTGGTATTGGTAGCAACAGCGGTAAGGACAACAGTGGTAGGAGTGGCAGCGACATCGACAATGGCAGCAGTGGTAGGAGAGGCAGCAGGAGTAGTAGCAACAGCTCCAAATGAGGTATACACATGCGAATAAAGTCAGTATATACGAACATATAATAATGTAGTATTTTATGTACATATACTGAGTATATTTGTACTCAGTTTATATGTACACATAATACTACTATTTTTTTGTAGATATACTACAGTAATATATGTATGAGTAAAATACTAGTATATATTTACATATATACTACAAGATTATATTTGTATCAAAACATAAATTTTTTTTATTTGATTGAGTGGTTTAAATTTCTTATAGATATGATACTACATTATTCCTCATACAAAGCTTTTATAAGTAAGATGATTTTTCACTAGACATTACGTGATGTGACTAGAACAGCTTTGTCATAGTAGAAAAAAGATGATCATCGGAGTAGAGGGAGAGAAAGCAACGTCAATGAATTGATATATTATACTTTATGCACTGTCAGAAGATACATTGATGAATAAGTCGAAATAATTGTTTATTATTTTTTTGTTTCGATTATGTAAAATATTGAATTTGAATAAGATACTAAATGATTTTATTTTTTGTTTATTATAAATTATTTATAGTTTCAATTTTTATTCAATTTGATATAAAAATAATAAATTATTTAATTAAAAAATTTTAAAATAAAATAAATTCTAAATTTTTTTTTGAAATTAAAATAGCTAGGGAAAAATCTTTTGCTAAATTAGCAAGGAAAAAATCCATTGCTAATTTAGCTAGGGAAAATTCCCTAGCTAATTTAGCTAGGGATATATTAAAATTAGCGATGGATTTTCAGTCGCTAAATTTATTTAGATATGAATTATATCCATTGCTAAAATTTATAGACCAACACTTTAGCTTGGGAATCATCTATCATTACTTTCGTTTAGCGATAGAATATCTCATTTTTTTTACTAATTTAGCTAGGGTCACTTTCCAACTCTAAAATTTAGTAAGAAGCACTTTAGATAGGGAACTGATCAGTCTGTAATCCATCGCTATATCTCTTTTAGCGATGGAAAATGCCCATTTAGCTAGGGAATTGTCCCTTGCTATAAGAGATTTTTTTGCAATGCCTCCTTCCTGAAACTTCTTTGTAAGCCAATCAAAACATAGACACGACTCATTCTATGGTTTATATGTACATATACATATATACTGATATATATGAACAAGTATTTACATAAAGTAGAGTGTAAATATCTATTATGGAGCATTATCATCAAACAGGTAGATATTCTATCATAAGCATAAAAAAATAAGAACAAATACCTTAACCATGGCTTCAAAAATCATATTTGTTTTTCGAAATTGCATCGAACCTACAAACATAAGGCACTAGAATTTTGCAACTAGATTTTACAGGATAAACTTTAATAAATACATACATACATTGCATAAAGTAAAATTTATCCATTAAATTGAGGTTGCTTTCTCTCCCCCAGCTCCTCCAGTCATCATCTTTCTGCTGCGAGAGCACTATCCTAGTCACAGTGCATTATGTCTAGTGCAAAAATCTCTTCTCTTCTATAAGCTTCATATGGAAAACATTGTGGTACCATATCTCTATGAAAATTAAATAGTCATTCAAATCAAAATAAATAAATAAATAAATGTCTATTTTGATAAATATATAATATTATAGTATATATGTACATATATACAAGTGTATACATATACACTGTAGTATAGATTTAAATGTACACTGTAGAGTATATGTGAATATACTGTAGTGTATATATGTACATATACTGAGTATTTATATGTACATATACTATAGTGTATATGTACATATATACTGGTATATATGTACTTAAACTTATATACTAGTATATATGTACAAGTATTTATATGTACATATATATTCAGTATTTGTACATATATACTAAAGTGTATATGTACATATCTACCAGTGTATATATATATAATACTCTAGTATATATGAATATACTAGTATGTAGTGTACATATACATCAGCAGCTGCAGCATCACAAACCATTCTATGGTATGTAGTGTTATTCATATTATTAATATAATTATGTATATGTATATATATAGTAAAATACTTTTTTAGATACTAATATATAGAAATATATAATAAATATAAGTAGTAAATTTAATATTTAAATATAATTTTGTATAAAACTTTTATAGGTATACATATAGTAAGATACAATTATTTATAATTATATATTAATATATATATAATATATATAGTTATAAATAGTTATATATAATTAAACATATAGATATATAAAGATATATTCATACAAGTAGTTATAAGTAGTAATACATAAATATATACAACATTATAAACAAATATTTTGATTTAATTATATGAATACATATATGTATATATAATTACAAAATAGTTATATTTAATTATATAAAGTGTTACATCATTATACAAATATTTATATATAGTTATACACATATAGTTATAAATATGTATGTAGTTAATGATATAATTATATATAACATTTATATAGTTATACATTTAGTAAAATACAATTTTATATAGGTATATATTATTATTAATATAGTATATTGTTTTAAGAAATATAGTTATATAGAATTATACATATAGTTATACATTATTATATAGTTAAAAATTAGTTATGTATAGTGATAAATATAGTTATAAAAATTGTTTACTTAATTATAAATGTAGTTATAAATACTTGTATATATAATAACATATGATTATATAATTAAACAAGTGTTTAGATATAATATTTGTGATTAAAATATTTTTATAAATGTTCAATAAATATAATTAAATGTATGTAACACTTTTATAGATAATATATAGAATATATATCACATTTATATAAACATTATAAATAGTCAATATTTATATAAAAATTAATATGTAATATAAATGTTTATAGAATTGTATAAACATTTAATGTTATCTGGTGCATTTTTAATATAAACATTAAAAATAATGTCCCGCTAATAGCTATCTGGTGCATTTGGAAGGCTAGAAACTACATTAGATTTGAAGGTAGAAATATGATTATAGAGGAAATTGGGAAGGAGATAAAGGAGGAAACACGGAAAATTTCAGAAATTCATCCTATAGATTCACAGGATAAGAGCTTAGATAGAGACATTATAAATCACTGGAAGCTAAAAAAGAAACAACCAAAACTATTTAAATTCATGGGTATAAAATGGGAAAAACCACCGAAAGGAAGATTAGCATTAAACACAGATGGTAGTTTTGATAGAGACATAGGAGCAGCGGGAGGAGGAGGAGCAATTAGAGGCTTGGAAGGAAAGCTAATATTAGCTTTTACTAGAAAGATTTCAGCTTCATCAGCTCTTCATGCTAAGATTTTAGCATTAAGAGAAGGTATTATATTATGCAAAAAATTAAACATTAAAAATATAGATATTCAAATAAATTCAAAAATACTAGTTAACTTTATTAATAGAAAAGATTCAACATGGAGATACGATGAGGAAATAGAAGAAATACAGCAGGAATTAAAATCATTAGACTATAACATAAAACATATTTTTAGAGAAGCAAATGCATTAGTTGATGGTTTAGCCAAAGAGGGTAAAAAGATAGGTGATCAAGAATTTAAGGAAGGTTTTTTACCAACAAAATATAATGGTATAATAAATTTAGATAGTAAAGAAACTAATTACATTAGGAGGATTAGAGAAATCCATTGAGATTTATTCTCACCTTTACTTTGCTTGCTTTTGTATTTCAAACCATTTTAGATAATGATACAGCTTGTTAAAGAATTTACCCGGCCTTGAGGGAAAATTCCCACTTACACAGAATGGTTAAGAAGGTGATATGGTAATAAAATTATCCTATAAAATGGGATATTATGAATTTGAAATCAATAAACCCCTAAAAATTAAACATTAGAAGAACAAAGATTATACTAACAATTTATAGTTTCATTAATGGTGTAGAGTGAAAAATTAATCTATTTGTCTATCTTTTTATATGTTTATTTGTTTATCTATCTATCTGCCTATTTCTCTATCTTTTTATGTCTCTATTTATCTTTCTATATATATATATATATATCTGTCTATCTTTTATCTGACTATCTGTCTATCTATCTATCTATTTGTTTATCTGTCTATCTATCATTATAAATGTATATATGTATATTTGTCTATCAATCAATATAGCTCTCTATCCATCCATCTATCTATCTATCTATCGATATATTTTTCTGACTATTTTTTTCTCTATGTCAATATATCTACCTATCTACCTATCTACCTATCTACCTATCTACATATCTATCTATCTACCTATCTATCTATCTACCTACCTATCAATTGATATATGTCAATATATCTATATATGTTTTTGAATATATGTTTATATATTGAATAGTCTATCTATATATCTATCTACCTATTTTATATATATATATGTTTTTCTATATATCTATTTATCTATCTAACTATATATATATATATATATATATCTATCTATCAATTTATCTATCTATCTATTTTTCTATTTATCTATCTGTCGGTCTGTTTATTTGTATATCTATCTATCTTTCTGTCTATCTATCTATCTATCGATTTGTCTCTCTATCCATCTATCTATTTAGATGTCTATAAATCTATCTATTTGTCTAGGTATCTATCTATACATCTATATATATATATATATCTAACCATCCAAATATCTATCAATCATTCATTCAATAAATAAATAAATAACTAAATCTATCTATCTATATATCTATCTATTTATTTATTTATCTTTCTATATATCTATATATGTATATATATATATATATATATATATATATGTATCTATCTATCTATTTATCTATCTACCTATCTGGATATCTCACTATCTATCTCTATATATATATATATATATATATCTATAAATATGTTTATGTATCTATCTATCAATTTGTTTGTCTTTCTATCTATCTGTTTATCAATTTATCCATCTATTTGTTTCTCTATCTATCTGTCTAACTATCTTACTATCTTTCAATCTATTTTTCAACATGTCTATCTTTTTATATGTCTATCTTTCTATATTTAAATCTATCTATCTATTTAAGTGCCTATCTGACTATATATATATATAGTTTTCTCTCTCTGTCTGTCTATCTTTCGATCTATCTATCTATGTATATATTTTTTTATCTATCAATGTTCTTTTTGCATATCAGGCTATCTAGCTATCTGTCTATCTATTTATCTAGTTATTTGTCTATCTATCTATCTATCTATCTGGCTGTTTATCTATCAATTAATCTATCAATCAATCTATCTATCTATATTTTATTTTATTTGTCTATCTATCTATTTGTCTATCTATTTATCAGTATATTTGTCTATCTGTATTTTTGTCAATCTATCTATCCATCTATCTACCTTTTTTCAATCTATCCATTTATCTTTCTGAATATCTGTCTATCTATCTATCTATCTAATTATTTATCTATCTATCTATATCTCTATGTGTATATCTGTCTATCTATCTATATGTCTATCTATCTATCAATCTATCTATCTATATATCTATGTGTCTATCTATATATCTATCTGTCTATATATTTATCTATCTATCTGTCTATCTGTCGATCTATTTCTTTTTCTATCTGTCTACCTTTCTATCAATTTTATATCTATCTATATATTTATTTATTTGTCTATTTGTCTATCTATCTATTTATCAATCAATCTATCTATCTATGTATATATCTATCTGTCTGTCTAACTACCTATCTACTTATCTACATATCTACCAATATGTGAATTAATCTATCTGTCTATATATCTATTTATAAATCTATGTATATGTCTATAAATATGTGTGTGTGTGTGTGTCTATATGTCTATTTGTCTAACAATATATATATATATATATATCTATTTATCTATCTATCTTTCTTTGTATCTATATGTCTAACTATATATATCTATATTTATAACTTTCTATCTAGCTATCTAGCTATCTGGCTATCTGTCTATCTATCTATCTGTCTATCTATCAATCTGTTTATCTATCAATCTGTCTATTTTTCTATTTGTTTTTTGTCTTTATGTCTATATATCTATCCATCCATCAATCAATCAATCAATAAATTTTTCTATCAAATTATATGTATATCTATCTATCTGTCTGTCTATAAATTTTTCTATTTGTATATCTATCTATCTGTCTGTCTATATTTTTATCTGTGAATCAATTTATGTATATATCTATGTGTCTATTTTCCTATCTAGATATCTATCAATCTATTTATCTATCAATTTATCTATCTATATATATGTCTATCTTTTTATTTTTCTATCTATATATATGTCTATTTGCCTATCTATCTACCTATATCTCTATGTATCTGTCTATCTGTCTATTTATAAATCTATCTAAATGTCTATATAACTATCTTTGTATATGTATATAACTGTATCTATCTAACTATCAATCAATCAATCTATCTGTTTATCTGTCTATGTTTCAATCTATTTATATGTCTATATATATATATATATATATATATCCCTTTTTTAACTATCCATATATCTATCTATCTATCAATCATTCAATCAATTAATCAAACAATAAATATATTTATTTATATATCTATCAAATATCTATTTATCCATCTATATATCTATTTATCTATCTATTTAGCTATCTACCTATCTAGCTATTTGGATACCAATATATCTATATATCTATGAATCTATTTACATGTCAATCTATAAATATATCTATTTATCTATCCATCTATCTATCTGTCTATATGTCATTTTATCTTTAGGTCTATCTATGTAAATATTTGTCTATTTGTCTATCTCTTTATCTATCTATCTATCTATCAATCTGTCTATCTGTCTGTCTGTCTATCTATGTATTTAAGTCCCTATCTGCTTAAATCTCTTTTTCTCTTTCAATATATATATATATATATATATGTCTATCTCTCTATTAGATAGACATATAGACAATTAGACAGATACACATATAGACATATATATAGATAGACATATAAGCAAAAGACAGAGAGACACATTGATAAATAGATAGATAGATAAATAAATAGAAAAAGAGATAGATAAACTTATATATAGTTATACAAATAGACATATAGAATGATAGGTAAAATGTCAGATAGATAGAAAGATAGATAGATAGATAGATATATTTATCTTTCTATCTATCTATATATCTATCTATTTATCTATATATCTATCTATTTATCTAGGTATATGTCTATCTGTTTATCTGTCTATCTTTATCTTTGTATATCTGTCTACCTTTCTATATATTTATCTATCTATCTATCTATTTGTCTATTTGTTTATATGTCTATCTACCTATATGTCTCTCAATCTATCTATCTCTCAATCTATCTATATGTCTATCTATCTTCTTCTATCTGCATATCTTTATATAAGCCTATATGACTATCTATCTATTTATTATTCTATCAATCTATTTATAACTTTTTCTATTTATCTATCTAATTGTTTATATATATATATATATATATATATCTAATTGTCTATCTATCTATCTATCTACATTTCTGACTATTTGTATATCTATCTATCTATCTTCTTGTCTATCTGTCTATCTATTTATCTTTATATTTGTCTATCTATCTATCTATCTATCTATTTGTCTACCAGTCTATTTGTCTATTTGTCTTCTATCTATATGTCAATCAATCTGTCTGTCTTTTTTTTATCTATCTATCTTTATATCTATCTATTTGTCTATGTATATATATGTCTATCTATCTATCAATCTATCTGTATATCTATCTATATTTATATCTGTATATATGTCTATTTTTCTATCTATATATCTATCTATTTGTTTAGATGTCTATCTATCTATCTATATGTCTCTCAATCTATCTATCTATCTATCTATCTATCTCTCAATCTATATATATGTCTATCTGTCTATTTTTCAATCTATCTTCTTATATCTGCATTTCTTTAAATAAGTGTATATGACTATCTATCTATTTATCATTCTATCAATCTATTTATCATTTTTTCTATTTATCTATCTAATTGTGTGTGTGTGTGTGTATATATATATATATATATCTATTTGTTTATATATCTATCTATCTACATTTATGACTATTTGTATATCTATCTATCTATCTTCTTGTCTATCTGTCTATCTATTTATCTTTATATTTGTCTATATATCTATCTATCTACATTTATGACTATTTGTATATCTATCTATCTATCTTATTGTCTATCTGTCTATCTATTTATCTTTATATTTGTCTATCTATCTATCTATCTGTTTGTCTGCTTGTCTATTTGTCTATCTATCTATTTGTCTTCTATCTATATGTCAATCAATCTGTCTGTCTATATGTTTATTTATCTATCTTTATATCTATCTATTTGTCTATCTATATATATGTCTATCTATCTATCGATCTATCTGTCCATATTTTTATATTTATATATGTATATCTGTCTATTTTTCTATCTATATATGTGTCTATTTATCTATCTGTCTATCTATCTATCTATGTTCCAATCTATCTATCTGTCAAAATGTATATCTATCTATCTGTCAAAATGTATATCTATCTGTCTATCTATCTATATGTCTATCTATCTATCTAGCTACCAATCTATCTATCTATCAAAATGTATATCTATCTATCTATCTATTTGTCTATCTATCTGTATAACTATCTATTTGTCTAGAAGTCTATCTGTATATCTGTCTATCTATCTTCTATCTATCTTTCTATATATATATATATATATGTCTGTCTGTCTATTTGTTTATCTACCTATCTATCTGTCTGTCTATTTCTCTATCTGTTTGATCTATCTATCTATCTGCATGTTTATCTATCTTTTTGTCTATTTGTTTATCTATCTATCTAACTATCTAAATATCTGTATACCTGTCTATCTATCAATCTATCAATCTATAAATCTATCGTCCTATCTCTCTATCTATTAATATACTATCTAGTTATCTATTTATCTATTTATCTATATATCTATCTGTCTGTCTTTCTAACTATCTATAAATTTGTCTATCTAACTAACTAACTATTTGTCTATCTATATATCCATCTATCTATCGATTTATTTATCTATTTGTTGATATGTATATTTGTCTATATGTCTCTATATATATGTCTAACTGCCTATCTGTCTATCTTTTTATCTGTTCATCTATCTATATGTTTATCTATCTATCTGTTTATCTATTTTTCGATCAATATGTTTATCTATCTATCTCTCTATGTATCTATCTGTCTGTCTGTCTATGTGTCTATCTATCTATCTGACTATATCTATCTATATGTTTTTCTATCAGTCTATGAATCTATCTTTCTATCTTCGTCACCACCTATCTATCTATCTATCTATCTTTCTTTCTATCTTCGTATCTACATATTTGTATATCTATCTATTGGTCTATGTGTCTATCTATCTGTCTGTCTATCTATTTGTCTATTTGTCTATTTGTCTATCTTTATATCTATATATCTATAGACTTATCTATCTCTCCATCAATCTATCTATTTATCTATCTCCGTCTCTATTTGCCTATCTATCTATTTGTCTATGTATCTATCTCTCTAATTATGTTTCTATAAAGTAGTTTATATATCTATCTATCTATTTATCTATCTGTGTACATGTCTATAAATCAATCTGTATAACTGTATATCTATCTATCTATCTATCTATCTATCTATCTATATGGGTATTTATCTATCTATCTTTCTTTTTATATGTCTATTTTAGAAACTATCTTTCTATATATTGATCTATCTTTTTGTCTATCTATCTAATAGTCTATTAGTCTATCTGTCTATCTATTTATCTTTCTATATATATATATGTATATCTATTTATATGGCTATCTATCTATTAGTCTATTAGTATATCTATATATCTATCTATCTAACTGTCTGTCTATCGATCTATCTGTCTGTCTATATATCTATTAGCATAGCTTTATCTTTATAAATTTGTCTATATGTCTATTTATCTATATATCTATATAACTATCTATCTATCGATGTATATATCTACTTATCATTTGATCTATCTTTCTACCTATCTATCTATCTAAATATAAATCTATATATGTATCTATATATATATATATCGTTCTATCTATCAACTATCTTTCTGTATATATATCTATTTATCTATCATCTGTCTATCTATCTATCTATCTATCTGTCTATCTGTCACTTTGTCTATATATCTCTCTTCCATATATCTATCTTTCTATATGTCTTTATGACTATCTATCTGTCTATCTGTCACTTTGTCTATTTATTTATCTCTTTATCTTTCTATCTATCTAACTATTTATCTATATAACTATCAATTTGTCAATCTATCTATCTATCTATTTAAATTTCTTTCTATCTATATATCTATCTATCTATCTATCTACATGTCGATCTGTATATCGATTTATCTATTTATTTGTTTATCTATCTATTTGTCTATCTATCTATCAAACTATATATCTATTTTTTTATCTATTTATCTATCTAACTTTTTATCTTTCTATCTATTTTTCTATCTATCTATCTTTCGATCTGTTTACTTTTCTATTTGTCTATCTATCTATCTGCATATCTACATATCTATTTATAATTCTATATGTTTATCTATCTTTCTATCTATCTTTATGGCTCCCTAACTATCTGCTATCTATCTATCTATCTATTTGTCTATCTTTCTTTCTATAAATCTATCAATTTGTCTATCTGTCTATTTGTCTATCTATATACCTATCTACTTTTCTATCTATCTACCTATCTATCTATCTATGTATCTTTCTGTCTATCTATCTATCTATATGTCTATATATATATTTATCTATCTATTTGTCTATCATCTTCTATTTATATATCTATTTGAAAATTTGTCTACCTGTGAATCTATCTATCTGTCCTTCTATCTATATGTATATCTATCTTTTTTTCTATCTGTCTATTTATCTATCTATCTTTCTTTCTATCTATTTACTTGTATATCTGTCTATCTATATATCGGCCATCTGCCTATTTGTTTATAATTTTATATGTCTATCTATCTCTCTATCTATCTATATGGCTCTCTGACTATCTGTAATCAATCTATCTATCTGTCTGTCTTTCAATAAATCTATCTATCTATCTATCTGTCTATCTATCTATCTGTCTACTTGTTTGTCTATCTACATGTCTATCTATCTATCTATCTATCTATCTATATGTCTATATGTGTATCTGTCTATCTATATAATTTTTTATCTTTCTATCTATCTATTTGTCTATCATCTTCTATCTATATGTCGATTGGACTATTTGTCTACCTATTTATCTACCTATCTATTTATCTATCTATCTATCTATATATCAATCAGTCGATCTATCTATCTATTTATCTCTTTATCTGTCTATTTGTCTATTTTTCTATCTATATATCTATCTATCTGTATATATGTTTATCTGTCTATCAATCTCTCTATCTTTATGTAAATCTATCTATCTCCCTATTTTTATATTTTTTTTATCTGCCTATCTTTCTATCTATTTATCTATCTATCATTTTATTTGTCTATCGGTCTATTTTTCAATCAATCAATCTGTCTGTCTGTCTATCTCTTGATCTAACTATTGATCTTCCTATAAATTTATTTATCTATCTATTTGTCTATCTATCTATATTTGTCTATCTGTCTATCTGTCTATCTGTCTATCTGAATATCTAACTATCTTTCTATATGTCTATCCATCAATTTATCTATTTATCTATCTATTTGTCGATTTGTCTATTTGTCTATCTATCTATATGTCTATCTGTAAATCTGTCTATTAGTCTATCTATCTATCTATCCATCTATTTATCTATCTATCTATCTATCATTTTGTCTATCTGTCTATTTATATATTTATCTATTAGTCTATTTGTTTGTCTATCATATTTATCTATTTGTATATCAGTCTATTTGTATATTTTTTTCTATCTGTATATATATCTATTTGACTATTTTGTTGTCTATCTTTCTATCTGACTATGTATCAGTAGTAATAGTGCTCTATGTCTATCGTATGAACATGACATTTTGACTATTTGTGAGAATTAATTATTATGATTATATGCATGTTTATTATATATAATATCTTTTAATAATTTTATTAATTATTCTAAATGTATCTTATTATTTATTTTTATGGGAATAACAATGAATTAAGATTAGTATAAAGTTTGATTTATATTCATGGGATGAATATGTGTATGAGATGCAAATCAAGTTTATATTTACTTAATGAGAATAAATATTGGATAGACCCATCTTGAGATTAAATCTTGGATCATTGTCTTAAGTTAATCTCTAATAGTTATGTTTTTTAATCCTTAGACCAGTGATCATTATAGTTCTCAACTTATAGAATATTATGTTTTGATATAATCTAACATTGTCTTCAATCTTATGACTATAAAGGTTATTCTTGAACATAATTAAATTTATGTAGTGTGATATAAGTGATTAAGATGGAATTTATTCCTCTTATTAAAAGAGAGATATCTCTAGGTCCTTTTGATAATTGAGACTAAGACATACATGGTAGTGCTCAAATGAATTGATGGTGATCAATATCATTTGTTTAGTCAGTCAAAAAGAGTTTCGAGTAATAAAAAATAGAATGAAATATGGGTGACTTTTTCCATGCCTTATATTCTATCAAGATATCATGAGACAAAAGGATTATGTTATTAGGTATATTAAGGTTATCTCATATCATGAGCTTTTCATTTAACTTGGGTTGTCGTAATGTCTTGGTCAAGGCCACTTATGACTTGTAGGATGAAAATGTAATTTAAGCCTACTACTAATGTTAATTGAACCTATAGGGTCGCACATTAAGAACAAATAATAATGGTTATGTTTTTTCGCTCTATGTAGTAATTAAAAATGATGAGATTTTTTTAAATTACAAATAACAATTAGTTATTTTTAATTTTGAAATTAATTTTAAGAAAGTTTAAATTTGTGATTTAATTTAATAATTAATTTGTTACAATGAACTTGAGATTTAATGAATAAATTCATTTAAAGGGGGGTTTTAACTATTTGAATTTAAGTTGTTATTATTTAAAAGTATTTAAAATACATAATAATATTAAATTTATTTATGACTAAAACCATAGTAGTCTTGTATATATATATATAAATAAGATATATTTGATACATGTAGTCATCTTTTATAAAATAGAAATAAATCCTTTCATTTTGAGAAGACAAATCTGAACTAGTATTCAACAAGTTTATTCATTATTTGTTCGTGTATGGATACTTGTAGTGGATGATCATTTTTCAAAAAGGCAGCACCTTAGAAGATCCGAATAAACTAGGACGCGCACTTTGAAAGCTTGACGAATCGATCTACAAGAGGTAAGTTTCATTTTCCCTTCCTTCATGATTTTATTAAATGCATGTGATCCTTTTGTGGGTTAAGAGATAAAATAATTATAAATTTCACTATGTTCATGTTCTAATTAAAAAGGATATTCTGCCCGATAAACCCTAACAGTGGTATAATAGGAACTTGTGGTTTCATAAAAACCAATAATGCCATATTTAATCGTATGTATGTTATGTATATGATTTTAGCATGATTTGTATTTTTGAATATATGTGATATTATGGTTTTTGCGAACGACATAGTTAATAGGCTTTGTTAAGGTATTAATTGTTTGTAACCTAAACCTAAAAGGATTCGTTAGTATGATTGAGAATCCAAATGGGATATTACCATTAAAGTGTTTAATAGTATGATATATGATTCTAGCTTTGTCTTAATCAGATTAATACATGGACTAAATTCATATTTCAATTTTGATTTATCAGTGATTATTATTATTAGTGCCAAAATAAGCCCCATGTATAATGAGATTACATAATATATTGTTTTAATGTGATTTTAATTATTTTTTGCTTATTCAAAATTTATTAATAAGATCAAAGAAAATGTATTGATAATATAAATAAAAATTTATTGATAAGTTCAATGAAATTTTATTAATAAGATCAATTAAAATTTATTGATTAGATCAATAAAAATTTATTAATGAGATCAATATAAATTTATTGACGAGATCAATAAAAATTTATTGATGAGATCAATGAATATTTATTGATGAGATCAATGAAAAATTATTGATGAGATCAATGAAAATTTATTGATGAAATCAATGGAAACTTAATTTTTTTTCCTGGGTTGATACCCCCGACCCCGTGAAGGTGGCCCCACTTGACCCTGTCCACTAATCAGCTAGCGAAACCACCATAATAGCTCTACATAACACTTTATAAATTTAATTGTTTTTAAATACATAACTATTATAATCTATTTCTTTTAAAACAAATTATTTATTTTATATGAAAACATTATATATTTTGCATGTTATGTTGCTTCACATTGTGCATAGTATGGCCTTTTTAACCAATGTCTTTGGTAGATTTTTTTATTCTTTTTTCAAGGGTTATAATTATTAAATAAGGCTTGCATGTCATTTTTGTTTATTGAAAATTTTCAATTATTGTAATAAAACAAGAGAGACAATGTAAGCCATTTGAAGTAATGCAATCCAACCATGATGATGGAGGAGCTAGGTGTCTGTCCGCAAGTTGGTGGTCAAATCAACTTCATTGAGCTGTTTATTACTACCTAGAATGACTATTGATCTTCAATTTGCTTATGGAGATGAATCTAGATTAAGGCCATACTGTGACAATTTTATTATATGTATGTATGAGTTACTATGTATGATGTTACATGAGTATGTGATACTAGATATATGATGAGATCTATTAATTGAAAATTAAAATCAATCAAGATTTCAAACCTTTTATCACCTTAATGTGGGTTCTACCAAAGTAGAAGTACATTAGGTGACATTATTAAGACAAGATGAGTAATGTTACTACCCTTAAGTTTAAAAATGGTTTAATTTTATTAGGTTATCAAAATGGTTTTAGTACTAATGGCATTAGATCAAATTCAAACATGCCAGGACATATGATGTCAAAATCCCATTAATATCTAAGAATTGCAAGAGATGTATTTGGTAAAAGTTATCTACCTAAATAAATTAATTTAAGTATTATGCCAAAGTTGATTTAATGTTGAGTAAAATATGTAATTTAGCCCACTAGATTAATATGATTATTCTTGAGGGTTATTAATTTAGTGAGAATTTTTGATAATCAAAATACTTATCAAAATTTGCATTCATTGTAGATGGCTAACAATAACAATAATAATTTTACTAAGTCAATACGATTAGTACTTGAGAAAAATAAACTTACTGGAACTAACTTTCTTGACTGGTTTTGAAATTTGAGAATTTTTCTAAAACAAATAAGGAAGCTTTAATTCTTGAGTGAACCTCTCCAAGAAGAAACATGTGATAATGCTACTAGAGATAATAAGAATGCTTAAAAGAAGCATCATAATGACTCTATTGATGTTACATGCTTGATGCTAAGTACCATGAGTTATGAACTTCAAAAGGATATGGAAAAAATGTAAGCTGATAAAATGAACTTTAATATTAAATAAATGTTCTAGCAACAAGCAAGGCAAGAAAGGTATGAGAATACAAAGGCACTACATTCTTGCATGATGGTTGAGGGTGCTTCAGTTAGTGCTCATGTTCGAAAAATAAAAGGCTATATTGAGCACCTTGATAGGCATCGATTTCTATTGAAAGATAGAAATATAGATATATATGTCTATATGTCAATCTGTTTATTTGTCTATACATCTATCAATATATTTATCTATCTATATTTTTATATATCTATCTGTCTAACTATATATATATACATACATACATATATATATATATATATATATCTATCTATTTTATTTCTTTATTTCTATCTTTATAACCATTTATCTATCTATCTAGCTTTCTAGCAATCTGTTTATCTATCTATCAGTCTATCTATCTATGTGTCTATATGTCTATTATCTATTTATCTATCAGTCTATCAGTCTATCTGTCTATGTTCCTATAAAGCTATCTGTATATTTGTATATATGACTATCTATATATCATTCTATCTTTTATTATATAAATTTGTCTATCTATCTATCTATAAGTTTATCTGTCTATCTATTTATCTTCTATCTATCTATCAATATATCTATCTATATGTCTGTCTTTCTATCTCTATATTTGTCTATCTGTATATTTTTCTATCTGTCTATCTATATATCTTTCTATCTGCCTATAACTAATGGTCTATCTAACTATCTATTTGTCTATATATATGTTAATCTAACTAGTTGTTTATCTATGTAATTGTATGTTTGTCTATCTATCTATCTATTAATCTATCTGTCTGTCTATATAAGTATTAGTGTATCTGTCTATGTGTCTATCTGTCTATCAGTTTATTTGTCTATCTGTCTATATTTGTATCTATCTATCTATCTATCTATCCATCTATCTATAGATTTATCAATCTACTTGTCTATCTATCTATTTGACTATTTGTCTATCTATATATCTTTCTATCTGTCTATCTTTCTATCTCTCTATCTTTCTATATGTCTATCTATCTGTCTATCTTTCTATCTTTATATCTGTCTATCTGTCTATCTGTCTATCTATCTATCTATCTTTCTATCTATCTATCTGTCTATCTATTTATTTGTCAATCATTCAATCTATCAATCAATCTATCTATCTATCTGTGCATATGTCTATATCTCTATATGTATAACTATCAATCTATCTATCTATCTATCTATCTGTATATCTATCAATCTATGTATCTATCTTTCTAACTATTTATTTTTCTAACTATCTATCTATATATTTGTCAATCTATATGCCTACCTATCAATCAATCAATCAATTTGTCTATATATTTATCTATCTATCTATATGTCTTTCTCTCTATCTACCTATTTGTTTATCTGTCTATCTATCTGTCTATCATTCCATCTCTCTATCTATCATTCTATATGTCTATATATGTATCTATCTATCTATTTGACTGTTTGTTTGTCTATCTATCTATCTATCTGTTAATCTGTCTATTTGTCTATTTGTCAGTCTATCTTTATAACTATCTATCTAACTAATTGCCTATCAGCCTATCTATGTATCTAATTGTCTTTCTATTTATCCATCTATATGTCTATCTATTTATTTATTTATCTATATGTTTATCTATCTATCTATAAATCTATTTATATATCTATATATATGTCTATCTTTCTAGCTATGTAAATGTCTATATGTCTATCTGTCTAACAGTCTATATCTATCTATCTATTTATCTCTCTATCTTTATATCTCTATCTATGTATCTAACTATCTATAAATATATCTATATTTATCTATCTATCTATCAATCTATCCATCTACTTATCTATAATTGAATCATTCAAATTAATAAATAAATCAATTTATCTATCAATCTATCTTTTTATCTATCCATCTGTCTCACTGTCTATCTTTCTATCTTTCTATATGTTTATATGTCTATCTCTTGATCTATCTATCAGTCATCTTATAAATTTGTCAATATGTTAATCTATCTATTTGTCTATCTGACTATTTGTCTATTTGCCTATATATTTATCTGTCTATCTATCTATCTATATGTATGTCTATCTTTTAATCAACCTATCTACTTATCTATCTATATGCATATCTTGTTATCTGTCTATCTATCTATCTATATTTCTGTCTATCTATTTATTTGTTTATCTATCTATATGTTTATCTATATATATGTCTATCTATATATCTATTTATCTATATATTTGCCTTTTCATCTTTTTATCAATCTTTTTATCTATCCTTTTATCTATCTTTCTAACTGTCTATATATCTTTTTGTCTGTCTATTTATCTGTTTATCTATCAATTTATCTATCTATATATCTGTCTATTAGTCTATCTATCAATTTGTCTTTTTGTTTTTCTGTCTATCTATCTATCTATCTATCTATGTATATATCTATCTATATATCTATCTGCATAACTTCTTATCTGTATATCTGTCAATCAATCAAACTATATATATATGTATATCTATTAATCTTTTTATCTTTCTGTATATCGATCTATGTATCTTTCTGCCTATTGGCTATCTGGCTATCTACCTATCTATCTATCTATTAGTTTATTTGTCTATCTGACTATTTGTCTATCTTTCTATTTGTCTATATGTCTATATGTCTATCTATGTAAATATTTATCTATCTATTTATTTGAATATCTTTCGAACTTTTTAGCTATATATCTATCTATCGAGCTATCTATCTTCTATCTTCTATCTATTTATCTTTCTTGTTATCTTTCTATCTCTTTATCTATCAATCGATATATTTGTCTATCTATCTAACTATCTATCTGTCTCTCTTTCTACCTCTCTATCTATTTAACTATCTATCGATCTATCAAGCTATTTCCTTATCTATCTATAAATCTATCTATATGTCGATCTATCTATAAGTATACATGTATCTATATATCTGTCTGTCTATGTATATATCTATGTATATATCTATTTATCTATCTGTCTGTCTAACTATCAATCTAGTAATATATTTAACTATCTATCTCTTTATATATATATATCTATCTATTTGTTTATCTTGCTATTTGGATATCTATCTATCTATATATCTATCTATCGGTCATTCTATTTATTTGTCTATCTAACAATCTATCTATTTGTATAGTCTATCTATCATTCTATCTATCATTCTATATATATATATATATATATATATATATATCTATATCTATATATCTATCTATTTATATATTTATCTAACAATCTGTCTATATGTCTATATGTCAATCTCTCTATTTGTTATATGCCTATTTATATACCTGTCTATCTATCTATCTATCTAGCCCTCTATCAATTTGCCTATTTATCTATCTGTGTCTATCTGTCTATTTATTTACCTATCTATGTATTATCTATCTATATAACTATAAATTTGTTTATCAAGTCTATTTGTCTATCTTTATATCAATCTATCAATCTGCAAATCAATATATCTATCTATTTATATATCTATTTGTCTATCAATCTATCAATATATCTATCTAGCTTTATATCTAACTATCTATCTGTCTATTTATCTATATGTCTATCTATCTATTTATCTATTTGTCTATCAATCTATTTATATATCTATCAATCTATCTATCTGTATATCTATCTATTTATCTATTTGTCTATATATATATCTATCTATATGTCTATTTGTATCTCTATCTATCTATCTGTCTATATGTCTTCAGTCTATCCATCAATCAATCAGTCTATCTATATGTCTATCAATCTATGTGTCCATCTGTCAATCAATCAATCAATCTATCTATCTATCTATTTGTCTATCTATGAATCTATCTTTCTACATTTCTATCTATCTTTAATCTGTCTATCTATCTATCTATCTCACTATCTATATATCTATTTGTCTATCTTTCTATCAATCTACTTGTCAAATTATCAATTTGTCTTTCCATCGATTTTTCTATCTATCTTTATGTTTGTCTATTTATTTTCAGTCTTTCTTTCAATCAATCAATCTATCTATATTTCTATCTGTCTTTCTATCTATCAGTCTGTCTATCTACCAATTTTTTTATCTTTATATATGCCCATCTGTCTATCTATCTATCTAACTATCTCTTTATATGTATATTTGTCTATTTTTCTATTTAACTAGATTTCGATTTGTCTATCTGTTTATCTATCTTTCGATCAATCTACCTATCTATCTATCTATCTGTCTATTAATTTATATGTCAATATATCAATCAATCTATTTTTCTATATGTGCATATGTCTATCCTTCTATATGTATATTTGTCTATATGACTATCTGTATATCTGTATATCTAATTATCTATTTATCTATATATCTATCTGTCTATATGTCTACCTGTCTATCTATCTATGTGTCTATCTATATATCTATCTATTTATATGTCTATATGTCTATCTGTCTATTTATCTCTTTCTATAGCTGTCTATATATCAATATGTCAATCTGACAATATGTCAATCAATCTAATCTATCTATCTATCTATTTGTCTATCTATCTATCTATCTGTCTGTCTACCTATCTATCTGTCTATTTTTCTAAATATCTATTTATATGCCTGTCTTTAATCTATCTATCAATTAATCTATCTTCTGTCTATCTATCAATCTATCTGTCTATCTATTTGTCTATATGTTTATATGTTTATATATATATATATATATATATATATATATATATATATATATATCTGTCTATTTTCCAATCTATCAATATGTCAATCTATTAATATGTCTATATGTCTATCTATATATCTATTTGTCTGTCTATATTAATATTTGTATATCTATATATTTGTCTATTTATCTATCTAATATCTATCTATTTGTCTATGTATCTACCTATTTAAAAGGATATCTATCTATCTATTTTCTATCTATCTATCTATCTTTATGTCTTTCTATCTATCTATCTATCTATATATCAATCTATCCATCTGTCGATATGACTATCTATCTATTCGTCGATCTTTCTAACTATCTATTTTTGTATCTATTTATTTGTCTACCTATCTTCAGTATATCTATCAATCTATCTGTCCTTAGTCTATTTGTCAATCTATATGTCTATTAATCTGTCAATCTGTCTATCTATCTATTTGTCTATTTATCTATCTATCTATCTATATATCTATCTATTTGTTGATCTAGCTAACTATCTATTTATCTGTCTATCTGTCTATCTATCAATTTGTTTATCTGTTTATTTTTCTATCTATATGTCTATCTATCTTTCTATTTATCTATCTCTCTACCACCTCTCTATCTTTCTACCTACCTACCTATCTATCTATTTATAAGCCTATATGTCTATCTGTCTATTTGTCAATCTATTAATCTATTTCTCTGCCTATCTGTATATATGTCAATATTTGTATCTGTCTATATGATAATATGTATATCTATATATCTATCTAACTATCAATCTATCTGTCTATATATCTATTTGTCAATCAATCTATCTATCTACTTGTTTATCTATCTATATGTATATCTATTTATATATATATATATATATATCTATCTATTCATCTATCTATCTATCTATTTATCTATCTATCTATATGTCTATATGTCTATCTGTCTATCTATGTATATTTCTATTAGTTTATGTATCTTTCTATTTAAATGTCTATTTGTCGATCTATCTATCTATCTTTCTATCTATCTACAAAATGACTATCGGTCCATCTATCAATCTATCTATTAGTAAATCTATTGATCTGTATATCTATCAATCTATCTATTTATTTATCAACCTATCTATCTATTTGTCTAAAATCTAATATCTTTATTAGTCTATCTATCAATCTATCAATCTATAAAAATGTCTTTCTCTCTATTTGCCTAACTATCTATTTGTCAATATGTCAATCAATCAATCTGTCTATCTATCTATCTATATATCTACATGTCAATAAGTTTTTATATCTATTTGTTTATCTATTTATCTGACCATCTGTCTATATGTCTATTTATCTATTTATCTAACTGTCTATCTATCTATATATCAATCAATCTATCTAAATTTTTACCTATCTATCTCTCTATCTATCAATCGTTCTATCTATATATCCATGTCTTTGTCTATTTGTATTTCTATCTATCTGCCTATCTATTTATCTGTCTATTTATCTATCTATCTATTTATTTCTCTATACGTCTATTTGTCCATTTGTTTATCTATCTACTTGTCTATCTCTCTATCTATATATCTATCTATTTATCTGGCTATCTATCTATTTGACTAACTGTATACTCTTAATCTATCTATCTTTCTATTCATCTATTTGTCTATCTGTCTATTTATAAATATATTTTTCTAGTCTATCTGTTTATTTGTCTATGTATTTAATTGGATATCTGTCTATTTAACTATCTAGCTATCTGACTATTTGTCTATTTATCAATCAATATATGTAACTTTTTGTCTATTTATCTATCTATTAATCTATCAATCTGTCTATGTGTCTATCTTTTTATCTTACTATATATCTATCTATCTGATTATCAATCTATTTATTTGACTATCTATCTATATGACTATCTCCCTTTCTTTCTATCTATCTATATGTCTATCTTCCTTTATGTCTATGTGTGTGTGTATATATATATATATATATATATATATATATATATATATATCTATCTATCTACCTGTTAATCTTTCAATCTATATATTTATTTGTCTATTTGTGTATATATCTATTTACATATTTTTCTATCTCTCTATTTGTCTTCAATCTATCTGTAAATATCTAAGTCTGCCTATTTGTCAATCTCGATATTTGACTATCTGTCTATCTATCATTAGATCTATTTATCTATCTATTTATTTATCTAGGTGACTATCTATCTATCTATCTATATATCTATCTTTTTGTATATGTTTATATGTCTATATGTCCATATGTCTATCTATCTATTAGTCAATGTGAATACCGATCGATCTATCTATTTGTTTATATATCTATATGTCTATCTATCTATTTATCTCTCTATCTATCTATAAATTTGTCTATCTATCTATTAGTCTATCTATCAATCTATCATCAGGTCTATGTATCTCTTTTTCTATTTTACTATTTTTTTATTTGTCTATCAATCAATTAGTCAATCTGTTTGTCTATCTGTCTATCTATTGATCTATCTATCTATCTATATAACTTTTTGTCTATTAATCTATATTTCTATTTGTCTATCTGTGTATCGGTCAATATGTCCAATCTTTCAATCTTTCTATCTTTCTTTCTTTCTTTTGTCTATATATCTATATGTCTAAGTATCTATTTGTCTATATCTTTATCTATCTATCTGTCTAACTATCTATCTATCTGTCTGTCAATCTGTCTATCTATCAGTCTATCTATGTATCTATCTATCTATATGTATATTTGTATATCTATCTATCTATATACCTATCTGTCTATCTATCAATATATCTATCTTTCTAATTATTTGTTAATCTATCTTTCATAATATCTTTATATCTATCTATCTGTCTATTTTTCTATCAATTTGTCAATCTGGTCTATTTGTATATTTATTTATTTGTCTATCTACCTATGTGTCTATCTATCTATTTGTCTATACATCTATGTGTCCATTTTTTGATGTGTATTTATCTATCTATCTATCTTTATGTCTCTGTCTATATGTCTATATGTCTAACAATGTATCTATCTAATTGTTTTTGTGTCTGTACATATTTATATATATATCTATCTAATTTTCTATCTATCTAGCTATCTAGCTATTTGCCTATCAGTCTAATGCTCTATATGTCTATCTGTCTTGTTGTCTATATATCTATATGGCAATCTATCTATATGTCAATCTATCTATGTATCTATATGTCTATATATCTATATGTCTATCTATCTAGCTATTACCTATAAATTGAACTATCTGTATATCTGTCTATCTGTCAATATGTCTATTTGTCTACTCTATCTATTTGTATATTTAGCTATCTCCCTATCTGTATATCGTTTATAAATGTATATGTCTATCTTTATCTGTCAATGTGTTTATCTATCTATCTATCTATTTATCTATCTATTTATCTATCTATCTATCTATCTAAATGTCTATGGAGCTTTCTATTTATCTGTGTATATGACCATCTATCTATCTATCTATATATCTTTCTATCTATCTGTATATCTATCTATATGACTAACTATGTATCAATCTATCTATCTATCTTTCTGTCTATTTATGTATCTATTTATCTATCTTTCTTTCTTTATGTATATCTATATATTTGTTTATCTGTCTATCTATCTATCTATTTATTTATCTATCTATCAATATGTCTATCTATCTATCTAACTATCTATCTATTTATCTATCAATCTAACTTTCTATCTTTCTGTCTGTCTATCTACCTGTCTATATGTCTTTCTGTCTATCTATCTATATGTCTATATATCTATCTGTTTATCTATCTATCTATCTATAATCTATCTATTTTTTATATGTCTATATGTCTATATGTTTATCTTTCTACCTATCTATCAATGTATTTGTCTATCTTTACTTCTATCTATCTGTCTATCTTTTCTCTCTATCAATTTATCAGTCTCTCTATTTCTCTATCTGTATATCTGTCAACCTGACTATCTGACTATCTAAATATCTATCAATCTATTTATCTATTTATCTCTCTATTTGTCTATCTTACTATGTGAGTATCTGTCTATCTCTCCATCTATCTATGTCTCCATATGTCTATCTGTCTATCTAACTATCTGACTATCTAAATATCTAACTATATGAATATTTATCTCTCTGTCTATCTATCTTTCTTTCTATCTATTTATCTATCTATCTTCCTTTCTATCTATCTATTATTCTGTATATCTATCTATTTATCTATCTAAATATCTATCTGTCTATGTATCAATCAATCTATATATTTATCTAACTAACTATCTATCTGTTTATATGTATATCTAAATTTTTATCTTTTTGTCTATCTATCAAACTATCTATCTGTTTATTTCTTTGTCTATCTGTCTATCTGCCAATCTACATATCTTCCTATCTATTTATCTGCCTATCTATCTTTCTATCTATCTATCTATCTATCTATATATCAATCTATATATATTTTTATTTTTTTATTTATCTATCTATCTGACTATCTGTCGATATAAATAGCTATCTATGTATCTATATGACTATCTGTCTATTCATCTATCTATTTATCTATCTATTTATCTATCTATTTATCTATCTAAATGTCTATCTATCTATCTATCAATGTATTTCTATATCTATAAATCTATCTATATTAAAATCATTCTATTGTGTATATGTCTATATGTCTATCTTTATAACTATCTATATACTATCTATCTATCTTTCTATCTATCTAATTATAGAAAGAAAGAAAGAATATATATATATATATATATATATATATAATCTATATTTATATATATAT
>JAREIK010002838.1:12232743-12516193 GCA_029783825.1 Sapria himalayana | reverse complement strand
AAAAAAACTATGACTTCAATAGTTTTGACTCATATTAATATAATAAAATAAAAAAAGTTAGTAGTTTCGAAGAAGAATCAACACAGTACAAATATTATAAGAAAAATTTAAATTGTAAGAATTCGTGTTTGACTAGACATCCCAATAGACATGTCAACTATGTACCAAAAAATATTGTGCATTAAATATAGCATAACGAGTTATTTGATGTGGGATACAGTTCGGTTTCAATGTTTACGTCCTTCATATAGCATAACGAGTTGGGGAGAGAAGTCATGGGCAAACTAATCACTACGATGGGTCTTCCAATTAAATTTTCGGAGGATCCAAGAATAGTCAGTATAATGCAGACATATTTTCAACCTGCATATCTTAGGATTCCTAAGTTCATATTTAGGAATGACATATTAAAATATTATAAGTAAAAAAAGCAAATAATAATTAATAAATTTATAAAAATAGTAGAGTAGTGTCTGTAGCGTCCGATATTTGAACTAGTAATGATGATGCATCTTATGCATACCTCACCGCTCACTATGTAGATTCTAAATAAATACTAAATAAAAAAATTTAGGATTCTCTAAAATTAAAATTCGCAATCCTCATGATAGCCCGATCATTTTTAAGTGCATGATGAAAATATTAGAGAATAAAAAATTAAAAATAAATTTTTAGTATCACATTTAATAATACATCTAATAATGAAGTAGAGATTAGCATATTTATTAGGAATATTAGAGATAAATCATTAAAAGATTTATAACATTAGATACATATGTCAAATGGATTGTACAAGCGAGGATGGTGTGTGCTCCCACTTTAAAAATATACGCAACTCACTAAAATATATTCAAATGTCTTGCAGATAACAGGAGTTCAGTAGTTTCTATTTATTTGTGAATCTTAAGAAGGAATAATTTCAATCAATGTGAGACAATTATAATTACATTTACCTGATGTTGGAGTCATATGGTGGATACGAATACGTAATATTCGACTAAGTTAAAAATAAAAGTGACGAACTTATTATTGACGATACTGACTAAGCTACAAGAATTTTATTTATGAAATATCTGAAAATTTTTATGACGAACATGTGTTCGTCTATTTATACTCACATGACTTGCATTGTACTCAGATAAATATGAAACATTAGTAGTATGTTTAGGATATATCGAGATGATCTAACACTTAGCGATATGGTTCTATAGATGAAAACTAAGTACTTAAAGTATTGATCCAACATTCAATCTCTTTATTATCTGTCTACCTGTATGAATATTAGGGTTAAGGTGAAAAGGATAAAAAATATTTTGACTTACATTTTCTCGTGCATGAACCTAGAAGACTTATCTAAAGAATTCATTCACGAGAAGTTGACTAAGCACTTTGCATACTACGATACTAGGTATAGAGGTTGTACTAGTGAGGCTCCGAGTATTGTGTCATGTCTGGCCTAACACTGTTCTGTGGAGCTAGTCCCAATGCGAGCCCACATAGAGGTGTCAAACGGGCCGGCCCAGCACGGCACGGTCCGTTTTTCACGTGCCCCGCCGTGCTACCGTGTCGTGCCGGGCCCGGCACGGCACGGTTTTTTAAAGTCGGGCACGGCACGGCCCGTGGGCACGGCACGGCCCGTGGGCACGGCACGGCCCGTGGGCACGGCACGGCCCGTGGGCACGGCACGGCCCGTGGGCACGGCACGGCCCGTGGGCACGGCACGGCCCGTGGGCACGGCGAAGCCGTGCCGTGCCCGGCCCGCTCGGGCACGGTTGGCTTGGCCAGGCGGCACGGGCGCACGGCAGGGGGCATGGTAGGCGAGGCGGGGTGGGAGCCGCATGGCTGGACCTGGTCTCCTGGACCGGCTCAACCGGGGTCCGGGTCCCGGGAGCCAAGCACGGGCACGGCCCGTGCTTGCACTTTGGCAGATTATAAAAATTTTTTTTTTTTAATTTTTTTATTAAGTTTCTGTTTATCTGTATTTACTTTAGAGTTTATGTAAATAAAAAATAAAATTTTTTGTAAAAAATATTACATTTAAATTAAATGTAAGTATGTAACAAACAAAAATTAGAAAATTTATTTTTTTTTTTCAATTAAGTTTAGCATATTTTAATATTATAATGTATTAATTAAATATTAAAATTTAAAGTTAATAAATTTAAAATAAAATTTAAATCTTAAAATAATAAATAAATACATTAAGTTAGTAAAAATTTAATTAAAAAAAATTAAAACTACACAAATAAAAATTTACCATTCATGCTTTGAAACCAATACTCCGAAAAAAAAGTATAAGTTTCAACACACATATAATACAAAGTACAAACAAACGCGTATAAATAAAAAAAATAAAAAAATATCGAAAAAAAAGAGCAGATGAGCATCAATCGTCAAGTGGCATATCATGAAAATCATCAGCCGCAACGTCCAAGATCAGTATCATATGGGTCATCATCATCGGCAATCAGCTCCTCCGCATCGTAGTGGATGTGGATGGGACTGCAGTGTATGTCACAGTCCCAGCTTCAGCACGATCACTGATGCTAAATCTCGATTCCTCCCAATCCTTCAAACATGCCAAGGCCTCAACCATATCTGGACGTAATCCGATCTCCTATCCGAATCACGTTCACTACAACAGAAAAAGCAGACTCCGATGCTACGCTCGACACCGGAGGAGTCAGTAGATCCCGTGTCATCCTAGATAGCACGGGATAGGCGGACTCATATGATTTCCACCACTAGTATAAATCAGATTCTTATTGTCAGAAGGTGATAGGATTGAGCAGTAATCGTATCTAAGTACCGAGACAGCTCGCTCCTATGTGAAGGTCCACCCCTACGTTTCCCCCCTCGCTAGGTTAATGGAATAAGCGTCATCTCCGAACAAGGTATCAGAGTCCGTACTCACAGTCTCAACACACCACCACCATACCTAGTATCGTAGTATGTGAACAGGTCTGTCAACTTCTCGTAAATGAACCCTTGAGGTGGCTCTTCCAGGTTCATGCACGAGGAAATGAAGTCAGGGTGTTTTCAACCCCTTCCACCTTAGCCCTAGGGTCCATGCATGCTGCGAGGCAATAAAGAGATGGAATGGTGGACCAGTACTTCACGTACTTGGTCTCCATCTCTGCAACCATATGGCTGAGCGTCGGGTCCGCTCGATACATCTAAACATGCTACTAATGTTGCATATGCAACGGAGTGCAATGCAAGTGGTGGGCGTATAAACCGACGAACACATGTTCGTCGTGTCATAAAATATCTTCAGGAATTTCATAATTGAAATTCCTGAATCCCAGTCAGTGTCTTCACAATAAGTTCGCCACTCTTACTATTGACGTAGTCGGATATCACGTGTTGTATCCAACACATGATTCCAACATCATGTACGTGTAATTCCAACGATGTCTCACATCAGATTGGAATTTCTTCTTCTTAAGATTCGCAGACAAACAGAGATTACCAAACTCTTGTAGTCTGCGAGGAGTGCGAATATACTTGAGTGCATTGCGTATATTTTCCAACGCGGGGGAACACACCTTCATACCCGCTTGAACTATCAGGTTAATACATGACACATGTATCTGACATGAAATATCTCTCCTAAAGGTGCGTCTCTAATATTCCTAACAAACATATTGATCACTACTCCATTATTCGCAGCATTATCGAAAGTGACACTAAAAATTTTATTTTGAATTTTATATTCCCTAAATATTTTCATCATATACTCAAAAATGGCCGGGCCATCATGAGGATGAAGAATCTCAGTGAATCCTAATATTTTTTTATTTATTATCCAGTTTGAATCGACATAATGACTCGTGATACATGCATAAGAAGAATCATCGTGACATGTCCATATATCGGACGTCACGGACACCACTCCACTAAATGCCAAAAATTCATTAATTATTTTTTATTTTTCTAACTTATATATCTTTAGTATGTCACTCCTAGATGTGGACCTAGGAATCCTACGATAGGATGGCTGAAAATAAGTCTGCATGATGCGCACTACCCTCGGATCATCCGAAAATCTGATCGGAAGACCCATCAATGTGATGAGCCTGGCCATGCCGTCCCTACCCAACTCGCTGGAGTATACGAAGGGAGTAAACTTTGAGACTGAACTCGATCCAGTCTCAAAAAATATAGTGTCAAGTTGGGTTTGCCTAGGATCTAACGGTCCATGTTTTTTGGAGCACATTTCAGCATGCCTCTTTAGGTGCCCAGTCCCACATGTACTCTTGCATGTTAAAAGTCGCATACAATATTTGCACTGTGCCATTTCATGTTCCTCACCCCTAACATCTAATTGTGTTATGATTTTAAAATGTGTCTAAACTATAGAAGTCCTCCTAGTTTTTTGTTTTTTAGAACTTTGTGCTGAGATGACAGAAAAAAACAAAGTTTCAGGAGCCACAGACGTTTGTGTAACACTAACATTTTCATTTTCCAAATTTAAATATGTGTTAGGTGAATTTGTCATTTTTTATTTTTCGTACGTTTTTCTAGAGAGAGAAGCTTTAGAGAGAAAATAAAAAAAAAGTAAATTATATTACCCGGTAAAAGCAATGAGGTCACTCACGTGCAAGATGCACCACATGAAGCTTTGATATTCAAAACTCAAGTTGAGTTTCACGAAAATCCAAGCCGAAATCAAAATCACGAGGGCCGAGAGAGAGAAGCATGATTTATGTGAGATAGAGAAAATATTGAGAGGATTTATGTTTTTGAAAAACATAAATTTTATAGGGAGGGGGGTAGATTTTATAGGCTAAATAAAGTTTTTTTTTAAAAAAAATTATTTTTTTATTATTTTTTGAATTTTTTTAATATATTTAAGGGGCAGAATCACGAGGACCGTCGGATTCTGCCCCCTAGCCGTTGGAGTCGAATCCAAGGGCTGAAAATCGCTCAAAGTTTGAAATTTTTTTTTTCCGTTAGAAAATTCAAATTTCTCGGTTCTGAGGTCAGTGGAGTCGGTTTTCGGCAGAAAAGACCGCGGGTCGGGTCTGTTTGGACCCGACCCGCGGTCTTTTTACCGGGGGGGCCCGGATGGGTCGAGTCACGACTCAGTGAGTCGTGACCGTGAGTCGTGACTCGTGAGTCGCGACTCACGCCACGGCACGCGTGGCACGCCGCCAGTGCCACGCGTGCCTGCGGGACCGGCACGGGATGGACCCGTGCCGGCGTGCCGTGCCTAGGCACGAGCCATGCCGGGCCAGGCACAGCACGGCTCATGCCTTGCACGGCACGGAACGTGCCTTGCTTCGCCCGGGCACGGCACGGGCCCGGTTTTTGAACGTGCCGGGCCGGCCGAGGCACGGCCGAACCGTGCCGTGCCTCGTGCCGGGCCGGCCCGGCCCGGCCCGTTTGACACCTCTAAGCCCACAGCACGAATCCGCTAGGTTCAGCACGCGCCGTCCTGCCACCATCCCACTGAACAGCGCGCCATCACGCCACAGCACCGCCAAAACCCTAATATTTTAAAATTAGGGCTTCGATGACGCACCGCCGCGCCGCCTTGATTTTTCTTCACTTAGGGGCTCAGTGAGTTTTGCCCATCGGGCTTAGCTTCTGCCACAGTGGCGATTTCTCGGCTCATGCCGAGATATTGTGTTAACGAGTCACAGTACCATGTCGGGCCAGACACGGCATGAGGCCCAGTTGGCCTCGGAACGACATGGGCACGAAAAATTCTCATGCAGTGCCGGCCGAGGCACAACCGAATCGTGTCGTGTCTCATGCTGGGCCTGGCCAGTCCGGCCCGGTTGACACATCTATTAGTACCCTTCTAACATGTTGGATATTACATTTTAATATGACACACCAACTAACACACCTCATAGCCAATAAATGTCACTCTATTGATCTTGAACTCCAAAATCTTTAATTTATCTAGTAGTGAATGTCTCATCCAATAGTATATCACTAATAGATCAATAATAAATAATCACTTAGAGGAGTTCTTATAAGCAAGTGTATTAAGACAAGTAGAAGTACTCATGAAAAATCCATCTAATTGGATTTAATGCAATATCTAGTATCTTTCTTGATAACATCTCAATCTCTCACATAAAGAATAAGTTACCACCTATCTTCTCTCTTTAGAAATATCACTGGCAGCTCTCTTAGCTCACTCAATAACACTACGATATATTATAAATATAACTGATCATACCAACTTTTCTCGATCTAGGTATAATTATAGATATATGAGTCATCTTCTGATAAATCTCTAAAAGAAAGAAAAACATCTTTTCACTAAGAATTTAAATCGACAAAACAATATATCATTCTTCCAATACATGCATATAAATAATAACGCAAATATAATTCTTCCAATACATGCATATAAATAATAACACAAATATAATTCTTCCAATACATGCATATAAATAATAATGAAAATATAATCATTAAACATTATTAATGCATTTAATCTATCAACATAATTATCACTCCAATGATCATCTCTCCCAAATATGCTCAAGTTACTTAATAAGTTGTTTCATCATGATTAATCATTATTCATATCAACAACTAGATAATATTATTATACAGGTGGAACATCCACAAAAAATATATAGATATAGGTAAGTCCCAAATTTTCTTTAAACATATCACATGAGCCAAATACATAGAACACAAAAGGATTAATAGTATTATCAATTTCAACCTAAGATGGGTCTTCCAATAAGTCACCAACGTAATCTCGGATCACAAAAAAAAGTCCTCGCTAACTTAACCCAAACAAAATATGCATATACCCTCAATTCCTATTAGGCTAAACTTGTGCAACTTTAGTCACACAAACACTAACTATACCAGAGTTATACTAAACATTTATTGATGTCATCGTGTTAGCCACCTTGAAAACACCCATTATGGGTTGCCATTTGGTTTTGAATAACCATAATCGAGCCATTACATGTCTTGCAATCACACGACACCCTAAATCTTCAAGAAACAACTCATAAATAGTGATTTTCAACTCAACAATAAGATGGCACTATAATTATCATTATCATACATTGGCACACATTTTCATTCACACTAGCAAAAAGGTGTGTCACTAGCCAAGTAGCTCAATGTCAAATCTATTTTTAAATGTCCTCATGCACCCAAAATGTCCTCTAATACAAACTGATAGCCAATTAGAATGTTGATCCTTGGTAGATTTTAAGAAGTGGGAGAAAGAAATGAGAGAGTAAAAAAAGAAAAATAGTAAAAAATATTATTATTGACAATTCTATTTTTATTAAAAATATAATAATCATATATATGATTTGGGGCGACTCACATATTGAATGCTCCCAAATAATAATAATAAAATTAAAAATAAACATTAAATCAAACTGCAATGATCTTGAATATTAATAAATAGTTTAGTGCATAGAAGGGGCGCCTATAGCATAAGAGTTCTTCGAATATTTTGTATTATGTATTCATAATTTATGATTTATTTATAAAAAGTTTCCACACAAAATAGTAGTCACCCAATATGATGAGGGTGTGAAAAAATCTGTTATCCATAAAATAAGAGTTCCTAACCTCATAAAAATATACGAGAAAAAATAATAATTCATGAAAAAAAATGTAAAAAATATCACAAGTGTGATGATAAAAATTAAAATAATAATTTTGAATATTTGAAAGATATACATTAATGATAATTAGTTATCTATATCTCACTTACCGATGTGTGCCTTGGGGTTGCCTTGTGCCTTCTATTTTAAAACAAAACATGATAGCTTTGTTGGGTATAGCTTACACACCCCTATATCTAGCTATATATTATAATTAATTATCAATTCCTAACATTTTTATTTTTGCAACTATTACGAGTTTCAAATATTTTGTCAAAGTGTAAGCCAATAAAATTCAATAATTATTTTTAAATAAATAAATACATTTAGATTTATTATAATTTTTTGAAATTTACTTATAATAATCATTACAAAATATAGATGATTACACAAACATTAACATATCAAATCTCATAAAACCTCTTGAATTAAATATATCTTAATGAAATATATTCATCCAAGGACAGTAGGTCTCGAATTAGAGACACATCATATATAGCCTCTCCAACTTTCATGAGTAAAGCAGTTGATATATTAACCTCTCTAAATTTACAGGCTAAAGTGAAAGTCTTGCGTACTAGATATGATATTTATCTCCAATCATTATAGTATGATCAGCTATTCTCATTAAATTTCATGTTAACGAATCACAAAATTGAAAATTCCCACAACAAGAAACCACCATCACATGGAATGTTATTCCAACAAAAAACCATTAGGTACTATTCATCAAATAAAGTTCTAGAAAATATACCTAAAAACCAGCACAAACCAAAAAAGAAGTATTATTACCTCCTTACAACACAATTAATTGCTGGCTGAGCAAAAATATGAATCCTACAAGAAGTGAAAAAATATTTACAAAAATTATTAGTAAATATATAATATAAAAGTAGGAATTTAAATGCTAGAATATGCTACAAATGCATGAGAAACATAAAAAACATTTTAAGCATCCAAAAACAAATTATTAAAACCCCAATTGAAATATTAAAAACTCTTGAACGCCAAAAGAAATGGAGTATCAAAAATATCATGATATTAATAAGTAAATAGTAGAATACCAAAACAAAACATGTCGAGATTACTTGGTGTATTATTTCAATTATGTTGCATTACAATTTGATGTTTTATCATTTCTATTTTTTTAATATTATCTTTTCCTTTATTTTTATGTTTTATTAATGAGAGCACTCAACACATGAAATATTTCAATCCATATCCTAGTTATATATACTTTCATTATAAATTGAGTTTTCAATTATGATTTAGATATTTTATGTATAGAATGTTAACATGGTATCAAAATTATATCCTAGGTAAATGAAACAAACCCTAAGTTTGCTAAAGAAAAAAAGACGTGAACTGTAAAAGCACAATGCAAGCACAGTGCATGTGTGTGCACTGTGTGTATGTGAACGAAAAAGGAGGAAATATGTGTAACGAACACACGACCAATAAAGGATCACTATCAACATAAGCAGTGCAGTATATGGTAGTGAGTGCACAATGGTGAATTGCATGTGGTAGTGAGAGCATTGTATGAGCATGTGTGCAGAAAGGAAGTACACTGTGTGTGCAGCATTTCTGCAGTGGATAGTTATGGGTGCATTGTGTGCAGAGTGGGTGCAATAATTGTGCGAATGACTGTTCAATATATTATGGACAAAATAAATGCAACATGTGATTATTTGGTTTGTTCCATGGTGTGTTACACACTTACGAAGGAAGCAAAGATTCTGGTAACTACTTTATGGATCCTCAGACCCAAAAATTATTCGCAACAAGCTACGTGATTTTGCACATAATTTTTTAGTCAAATATGATGAACTGCTTGATGAATGAAACTTTTAACAATAAGACGAATGACAAATAGTTACCTATTGACTCTTATCTTTTGATTGTCATGTGCCAATCTATCGAGTTAGAGTTAGCATTGATTTTTTATCTTACACGAAATATAAGATTCTATGTGAGATAGCAGGATCACTATATGCATCCTAAATAACACAAATATATGATAGTTGCACAATCTCAATCACTACTTGTTTTTGTCATTTCTTGCTACATGATTCTTAAAGATCATGCTATCATAGTTCAATATGTCCGAAAGATTGATACAGATTAAGCGATATGTTGGATGATGTGTCTAAGAGAAAGACACAATTTCACATCCTAAATAATCAGATAGTTTCTTATTATTTAGCAGCTTGGTCCAGACTGATTGAGAGTTTCCCACCAGATCAATTTAGTATATACGAGACTAAATGAAATCTACTATAGAGACATCTCATTAAGGATATAATAATATTCAAAGGAATACTAATTAAAGTTGAGGTAAGTAAATGAAAGTCTCAATTTAGTACATACAATATAGGAGAATGGGTTATACTAGAGAGAGTTGTTTAAGTTATTTTTACAAAAAGAATCAAGAACATTACAAATCGTTAAGGATAAAATATCAATTATTAAAGTTATCAAGGAATTCTCAAAGTTCTCCCTTTATGACTTGTATCAGGGATAGATATACAAAAATTCTCACAATAAGACAACAACAAATAGTTCCATATATGCAAATATTATTAGATTTGTGACTCAGCTTTCTATTTTAAACTTTTAAATTATCAACTCATAAGCTAACAATCACATTATAAGTAATCATTTATTATCACAATTCAATTCTAACGTTCACTGAATGTTGTAATAGTCAATGAAAAGTTATGATAATATTCAACTTTGTTAATTATTTTTTTTTCTATCCTTTTTGTTTATCTAGGTCTCCCAATTATCTTCTTTATGTAAGTTTATCTTTTTAGCCAACTCAATTAGGACTTTATCTTCACTTCTAATAATTTTTGTTTATAAGATTGAAGGACTGCGAGAAATACTTCCTTTGGGATTGAGAATGATTGATTGTATATATTTACTTGTATGATAGGATATCTCACTAGATATATGAGTGTCATTTCATTACTTGATCGTTCTCAACTTAGTTACTTATCATTGGACAAGCTGAGAATATTGATTACTTCTGTTAAAAATATCTTTACACTAGAGTGTATGACATTTCAACTAGAAAAACATATTAGAATTTTCTAGTATATCTGATAGACTTATATAAGCATGGATTCATGTAATTTAATACACTTAAATATATGGGAATCATGTAAAAATTAAACCCAATAAGGATTTAGATATTTTTATCAGATTCATTAATAATTATACATGTTTTACATTATTTGCACTTTTTCCTTTTAGATAATATATTTTCTCTATTTTTAAGTCATTTCATAAAAAAAATATACATTTAATTTAATAAATAGATAAAAAAATGTTAGAAGTGAATGTATGAGTGATCCTATTTTATAATTTTTTTTTTATTTATTTTTAAATTTTTTACTTTTGTATTATGAATGAGAATAGTCAACTTATGAGATTCCTCAATTATAATAGCCCAATATATAAGAACCTTTCTTATCAATTTATTATCGCTCTATTCTATTTATTTATATTATTTTAAATAAGAATATCAAGAACACTACAAACCATAAAGAGGCAAGTTGATTACTAGGTCAATCTAGGGATCCTCAGAGATTAGTCCCACTTTAACCTTTGTCGAAAGGGCATATTCATGATTCCTTCTCAGTGGCATAGTTGCAGATCCTTCTTGATCTTTAGGTATTAGAATTCTTACGACTCATTCTTCTACATTAATCTCCGGCTAAGGTTAGCATCTTAAACCAAAGTCATTTGTGCATACATTGTTGGTAGGTACATACTTTACTTTTATCGCTTTCTAGACCCTCTAATTAGATGAATCACAATGGGAAACAAATGAAACCCAAGGCAACCCACTTGAGCAAAGCACAATTATGTACAATCCTTGCAATGATGAGCAAGCCAAATGCACCAAGCAAGCAGGCGCTCAAAGATTTTCTGAAGAAATGAGTGATTTTCTGAATAATAATGATGAAAAAACCAAAGAGCTATTGTTATCCTGGAGGACGTTGATGAAGTCCTGGAAACAATGCGAATAAAGAAGAATCATTGAGTGGTGACGACATTGAGCATGTTGAGATATTTGTTAAATCTGACTGTGTTATCGACCTCAAAGATTTAGAAGCTCTACATAACATTGTCTTCAATATCAATAATCAATTGCTTTATTCAGATGTTAAAACAGAAAATTGAGAAGAGATGTATGATGAATTGCGACAACCATTTAAGAAGTTAAAATGAAATGTTAATAAGTTGATATTGAAGATATTACATTAAAAAATTATGACTTCACAACAAATAACTCTGCATGTCATGTTTAAGCAATAAATCATGAATCCAGAATTTTTTTTTATAAAAAAATAGACTTAACAGGAATGCATACTTAAATTTTAGCATACTTGAATGAAAGACTATTGTGCTTCACATTTGTGGATTATTAACTCAGAAATTAATACTCATATTATTAATAATTGCTCTTCTTTTACTATATTCTTTGTATGTTTATTGAATATTATTATATCTAATGATCATCCTACAAGAGTCATTGGATGTGGTAATATTCAATTTAGTCACTTCTTTCTTCAGCATGTTATATTAATCTCTGATTGTTTTGTCAATTTTTTTTTATGAAATTATATATTCAGATAATTTAATTTTAACGTTATTTTCTCATATAATAATATTTATTTATATAATTATAACACTTTTAGTATATTTTCTTTAATCTAAACATACCGAATTATATGACATTTTTTCTAAGACATACTATCATAATATGTATTTGAGAGTAACTGACTCTCTATTTGTACATTATCAATTAGTTCATTCATCACTAACTAAGTGGATACTTTTTTACCCAAATATGAAAAATGACTCATCCAATCTAATACAAGCATATTTATGGTGAAGATATTTATGGATAATTTTTTACCCAAATTTGAAATTGAAAGAAAATTAAATATTTTATTATTTTTATTTATTATTATTATTATTCTTGAATTAGGTGGGCATGTCTTTTTTTGTTATATGTCATAATTTTTTTTATTTTTCAAATATTTCAGACAAAAATAAAAAAATAATTTAATAAAAATATTACAAAAATAAAAAAAATAATGTATTAAAACATATATTATACAATTTTAAAAATATTATATTGATCACGATATTATGTATTAGACTTCAAATGCAGACTCATCCTCATAGAATATAGTAGAAATTAAAAAATAATAACTAATTAAGATAGCTCGAATACTCTACATTAGTAGGAATGTTCTAAAATATTATTGCAAAGATGTGACAATAATCATCAACTATCTAGTCTACCAAATACTTACAACTATCTTTTCTCAACATATATCTTTTCAAGTCTCACATTCTGAATAGAGAGAGTATTTAACTTACCTCTCAGAATTTTTAAGAGTATTTTTTTTATTTTCAATCCTAGTCCAAGATAGAATAAGCTAATATTTAGGGTCTTAAGATATTCTTTTTTTGTGAGCATTACTTTTTTTTAATAATCATAAAAAGAGTACACAACTCCCAAAATACATCTAAACTCATTATTTTTTCCTCTTTTTCAAAAGCCCCATTTATACCTTTTATTAGGATAAATAGTAACATGTTAGCTATATTTGAACTTGTTAGTTCATAATATGATGATACTTGAACTAGTACAAATCATGTTGATCTTGTAAAGAAAGATTTCCAATAAAAAAAAAATATTTTCGAGTCCTCGTGATATAGTAGTACAGAGGTTTATCAAACTAGTTTAGGCTTGTGAAAAGCAGAAAACTAAAAGAATTGAGCATCTAGGATTTAGCATCTACACTAGGAGAGTGGGACATATATAGACTGCATATATTAGAAACGAGTCTACCAATAAGTCAAATGATCTTGTAGTCAATCCATCCAATATTGACCTTTTGTTCACCCTTATTAAGCAATAGAGGAGATGTGCTCATCAACCGATTTCACAAGATTTGTCTCACTCCCTTATTTACTTCTTTTATTACTTTTATTAAAAATACTAAGATGCTCAAGTTTCCTTCTAACGCATTATGTCATGTGAATTAGTATCACAACCTTCAAGAATATTTGTTGATCACTAAAGGTATGAGTTCATTATAAAGATATGCCAAGATGAAAAGGTATATCAGTTTAAGGCAAGATGTGAGTGGATTCAATTAGATATTTTGGGTAAACTATCAGGATATTTTTCCTTTAGCTGCATAAATTACCTAGATGTGTCAAAAGAGCCAGTCCGGGCCAGGCCCGGCCAGCCTACCCCATTTTTTCAGGCCCACTCAGACTCAAGTGTCACGCTAGGTGTCAAATTTTGAGCAACATTACCAAATATCATTTATAGATTGCAGAAAGCATTGTATGGTCAAAAACAATTATTAAGAACTTGATTTGAAAGATTTTGATAGATAATCAACTTGTTTAGTTTACTTAAGTGTTATGAATTTCTCTCTATATTTTTCTAAGAATTTTGATGGCATAATGATTTAATTTATTATGTACATTAATGATATTCTAATTATAAAAAAATAAATTATAAATCACTCAACTCAAAGAATATTCAATTATAGTTTCCAACAAAAAATCTTAAGAAACTCATATATTTTATTGGAACAAAGGTAATAGACTACAAATGATGGATTATGTTTTTGGATTTTCTTAATATTTAGTTTTATCTTTTGTATGTTTGATAGGAACACATGACCTATTGGTTGTCTCAATCACTTTTTTTTATTATATAAAATATTTGATATATGTATTTTTACATAAATATTATTATATTATTTTAGCTTATATATGTTAAATTTATCATAATATCAAAATTGATTGTGTATGTAGGAACAATTTTTTACAAACCCTAAGAAAATTTGCAAGGGAACATACTCACAGTAGGCATGTGCAAATGCATCGTAGGCACGCATATAGTAGCATTTCAATGGTGTGAACAAGAAAGGGTGCGATAGTCATTGTTGGCAGAAACCATAAAAGGGTATTAGACAAAATTCAAAAAAAAATAGATTATAATTTAGTTTAGCAGACATTATGGTTTGGTACAACTTTATTTTTAGAGGAATCAGTATGCATTATCATAATAGAGATAGATGGAGAAGAATATTTATCCAGTATGCACGTTGCAAGAAAATAGGTCATACAAAAGATTGTTATTAGATATTATTCTTAAATAGGAGGTCAGAATTTACAAAGTAATGAAAGAGACAAGCTTAGAGGTATCAAGTGGGATAGATGGCCTAGGCACGGCACAAAGCACAGCCCGACTAAATCATGGTTGACCAATAACGGCACGATCAAGAACCATGCCTGGACATGGGTTGTGCCGGCCTAAGGCACAATTCATGCAGTGCTAGACCAGGGGGTGTAGTGCCTCGTGCTGGGCCAAGCATGACCCTGGTGCCTAGTCCGTTGGCATGGTCTACCGATACGGATACCATGAGGTCCATGACTCGGGACCTCTGAAAGGGAAGCATGCTCGGTCCAATTGGCCCGTGCTCGCCATGATCAATCAGTTAAAAAAAGATTAAAAAAGAAATATACCCAGCCCCACCCCCGCCTGGTGCACATGGCGAGTATTTTTAATTAGGCCGCAATGTGGTTGGCTAAGCACGTCGGCATGGCACAACCAAGGCACACGTAGACGCATGGCACAACCCAAGCAATCCAAATGGCATTATCAAAAATTCATATAATTTGTATTTCATCACATGTCATTTTCAATTCATCACATTAAATTTTTCGTATTTAATTGTAATCTGATCTCAAATCAAGTTTGGACAAGTATCTAGCATTCCAAGTTTGTCGAACAAGTTTTTATGAAAGGAATTAAACATTTATTTTTTACTATCAATTTGTTGAGAATCTAATAGTCGAATAGTCGATATACAACCACAATGACTGTGTTTTCTTTGAAATTATACAATACCATTATATGAGATATTTCATCTTTGAGAACAAAATATACTCAGTATCAATCAATTCTTATTGTTGATTCATTAGCTCTTCGAGTTTTAAGAGTTATTTGATAATGTGCATTGACTATTGAAATAATATTTGACACCAATTTGATTTGATGGTCCACCTCCCTCTTTAGTGACACCTACTTTAGCAACTCAACAGTCACAACATTTTGAAATAAGTCATAAGTTCTAATATTTTTGAGTCTCATTGAAAAACTTTAAATTTTTATTATTCTTTACAATCATCATATAGTTTATTTCATTTCATTTTGTCATTTTTGCTGATTTAATTAAAATAATAACTTTTTAAAATTGTATGATACTTCGTAGTATTAAAATAATGCACTGCAGTCTGCAAATAGGATTTAAGATACATATAAAATTAACAAATAGAATTTAAAGTACAATCACTTGATCCAAAAAATCCAACACCAACACTAAATCATTGTCATTTAAGAAAATTACATCAATTGATTTTCTTCCCTTTTTAATCTCTCAATTGGACTTTCACGCTAAGTATGATACTAACTATTGAAATTTCTTTAATATTCACTAATTGACCCACTAGTTGCATTTGCTTATCTTGAGTCTGGACCTACTTGTTGCATCTTCTTATGTTAAGATAAAGCATAATATCTTTATGAAAGCATATCACCAAAGAGTCATCTTTATCAAAACATATTTTTATTATTTTGTGAAAAATTTTAAAAATAAAACAAAAATCATGATCTATCATTAAAGTGATATATATATATATATCTTGCACACTCATCAAAAAAAATAATGAAATACCTAAATTCTTTTCTTGTCACATCTCTACAAAGTCCTCATATGTATGAGTGTATCAGATCAAATGGGTTCATACTCAAATTTAACTTCCATGTAAAATTGGGAGCTCTGGTAAATTTTCATAGCTAATATATCTCATACTTTACAGTTAAAATACTCTTAAAAATAAAAAAAAAAGTAATCTCAATTTGATCAATAATAGGTGCTTAGACTAAGAATGCATAATTAACATATTCAAAATGCTCAAATATCTAGAATGAAATTTTATAATTAAAGAGATAGCACATAATTCAACTTGTTTAATCTCAAATAGAGTCTTTCTCAGAACATATTAATCCTACAAAAAAAAATAAATAAAAGTAAAGACAAAATCATAATTAAGTTGTCTAAAAAAATTAATCACAAAAAATAAACTACCAAAATAATCAAGAAGAAGCATGATATAAAAAAATAATAAAGATTTAAGCTGAATAGTATCATAATCAATGACTTTCAAATATTTTTATTAACAACAATAATATTCTTAGAAAATAAAAAAATATAGAGAATAAAATATAATTATCATTAATATGATTATTTTCTCTTATGTTAATAATTCAAAAATTTGAAATGATAATATATGTGAAACAACCAGTGATATCTGAACAAATAAAAGAATCAACTAATATCTTAGAGATAAATTATATATTCTTGTCTCTAGAAAATGTCATAGTTGATAGACTTAGTAAGCACTACTAGATAGCTTTGGTAATCAGCATGTCTCTCTCACTACTGCATTATGCTCTCGGTCTTCTCTATAAAAATAATATGCAATAATTATGTGTTGTGACTCACTCGCCAATGGTGAGTATACTGGACTGAGACTGTCCTTTATCTACTATTGTGACAATCAATATTATGCCACAAAAATTTATATTTCCTACAAAAAATATAAAAAACATTTACACTTAATTCCTTCCTCCCTTTTTTTATAGGACTACAAAAACAATATTTAGAATTTCTGGTAAAAATCACCCCCTTCTACCAATGTGCATCATCATCTACCACCGCGGATCACCATCTGCCATTGCGCACCACCATCTGCCATTGCGCACCACCATCTGCCATCATCTATCGTCGCATGCTAGCGCACCCATTTAGGGTTTGCTGACAAAAACCTGCCACATACTTCATGCCTCCACCAAGCATTACGTACCTCACCGAGTGTTCTGCCACCACAGCACACTTGTCTATCATTGTGTTCACTTGCTACCCTTATCCACATACTTATTTTCATTGCTATGCGAGTTTTTTTTTTTTTTTTGTTACAGATAATTTAAAAGTGTAGGCTTCTAGGGTTTATAATCCTTAAATCACATATACATCTATGCCTCTGATACCATATTAACAATTAAAATGCAAAAATATACAAAATAAATACTTAATATCTAATATGTCATACACATGACTCTTCTTATATAATGGATAAAAACTATTGATGCAACCTGCTGGTTGTGTGCTCCCATCACATAACATAAAATAAAAAAGTAAAAGATGAATAAAATTATAAGAGTATTTCATAAACTTAGTTTATTTTAATTGGCTCATAGCATACCCAAATAGTTTATCCAATAAAAGTTGCATTCACTATCACACTCCATGTTAAACATAAACTATCACCACCAAACACTATCATCTTCAGCACTTTTATTAATTCCCTTCAATGTCTTCTATAACAACTACCAAAAAAAATTGAATCCAATAACTTATTTCTTATCATTACTATGTGTAGTAGAATGTGTTACCCATAGATGACAAAACCCAAAGCATTTAGCTTTTTTTTGTGCAATGCACACAAGCACTAAAACATGTTATCATGTGGTCTTGTTTGCATATTAGGCTCCTTGTGAGCCCAAGGGAACACAAAGCAGAGAAAAAAAAATTAAGATATATACTCACATATTCAATTGATGAAAAGCCCATTGGTGAATAGATGCAAAAAAAATAGATAGAATTTCCAGCATCAGATGCAATAGTTTTTTGAAAAAGACACCAACTCAAAATAATTTACCAATATCAACAAATGAATAAGAAGCATACTTAGAAGGCGTGTCTTGTTAAGATAGCAAGCGCACAAAGATGATAGATTTCTGGATCGAGACTCATCAGACATATTCTCTCTAATTTTTAAGGATAAGATTTTAGAGATATTAATCTTTCTCAGGCCCAGTACTAGTAGGAGTTTTGTGCATTGAATATACCCTTTAATAAGATGCACACTTACTTTGCTACCTGACGCAGTGGTTTCAAAGCGGGTACATATAGATCATTACATATACAAATCACCTACAAAATTCAGAAAAACATAACTCAATACCTAAAAAAGGAAACAAAAGAAACAATAAAGTCATAGAAATCAAATGAAACAGACAGGGCGCAGCAATGAATATGATTTTTTCAGTTTTTTGGAAGATGCCATTTTGAATTCTCCATTAACAATGCTTTCCTTCCTTTCATCCAGCTTGGCATCAGCAGAAACCTGCATGAACATATATGTGCAATAAATCATAACTTATGTTATTAGCTGCGATAGTGTCCACCACAATCTCAAATATCAAATATCAGAAAAATATCAGAAGGCATTAACCAAATCTATTATATTTTTAGCCTTAATTCAAGTAGGGACAAATACAAGGATCGAGCATTTAATTTTGCTAGCATGTATTTAGGTTTGGATTCAAATAAGATTAGATGAACTAGAGCCGTGAGGAACACTAAAAAACAATAATTGTGTTGCTACAAGACTCACAAAATGTATAATAAAGAAAATATAAATAGGACATAAAGTTAAAACACAAATTTAACAGCATTAACACTGATGTAATGACATAATAGTGACATTACGATCAATCCATTATAAACAACATGCAATTCTCAAATATAAAGGTGTGTTGAACACACCAAACCAATAATACACAAAACTACGTATAACATATATATCTAAATAAATAATTCAACAATATAAACAATACTATGAGTTGATTTATGCATTATGTTGAGGTTTTAGTTTTGTTTATGTTGTATTTTATTTTATTTTTATTTTTTCCACATGAGAGCATCACCTATTTGGGTTGCCCCAACTTGAGTATATGTGTTACTAGTTTTGTACTAATGAAAAACAAAAACAGATTTCTCTCCCCTCTTTCCTCTCTTCTCTCTCTCCCTCCATATACCCTCAAAAACCCTAATATGATATTAGAGTCGACGACGTGTTGCAAGACTCAAATGATAGGTGCCGCATGATGACATGCATGGTGGCACATCATGCACAAACTACGAAGACAACGTGCATTGGCATTAGCTGCCTGTACTGAAGGTGCTGATGTTAATGGTGAACTGTCAAGTCCATTTTCATGTGTAATCATATCCGTAAAGGTGCAGTTGTGGTGTTACAGTGAATTTGCAATGGTTATTGTGGTGGTATGGTATTGTTACTATGCCATGGTGGTGCAATAGTGTGCAGAGATTGTGCATGGTGTTGCTTGGTTGAATAGTGTACTATGATTGTGCCATGGTGTTTTAGTAATGATTTAGTTGCAATTCAGTAATTTTAATGGTATAATTGTGTCGTGACTTCCATGGTGGAGCAGTTGTAGTGCTTGGCTGCCATAGAGATGTATACATACACATATTTTTATGTTTTTTGGTTGAGGAAGAATAGTGATGATCAGTGTGAAGCTACTAGAAAGAAACTAGTAGGGGTAGAAGTCAAATACACATTTTTATGGACCACAAAGGTTATAATTTGGTTATTGAGACAAAAATCTATGAGAGTTTGTTAGATGAGTTGCTAAGTTTGAATCATATGATTTATTGATAATTAATGTACAATTACTAATTCATTTATGTTAGTTCATTAATTCATGTATGATTCTTGTCACGCGTTCCAGAAGATTTGGTAGATAGCTATTTTGATATAAGTTTCTAAAATGTTTTATTTATACAACAATATTACTTAACTATTGATATATATAATAATTGATTGGAAAGATATGACTCATTATGTAGCTTAGACACAAATAGGCCAAATGATTGAATTAGTGTATTTTATGTTGTATTTTATTCACTATTTTATTTTTATTTGTAGAAGAGCACCCAACATATGAATTGCCTCATATTGAGTATACATGTAAAGTTGAAAAAACCAGATCAATAACTAAATTCAAAAAATTATCAATTCACAGTTCATATCCGCCCAATAGTCTAACCGTTATTAAACCAAAATTGAATCAGTGACATAATATATATATTTTATGTATTAATAATATTAAAAATAATTTTTAAAAATTATGCAAACATATATATAAATTAATATATCATTAAATACAAGTACATAGAACTTGAATTTTATAAATATATTAGAAATATCAATAAAATATTAACAAAAATATAAAAATTATTCAAAATCCATGAAGATACTATAAAAAATTCAAAAAATTATAAAATAAATAAAATATATAATAAATTATTTTGTAAGTATATTTTATATATAATTTCTTTAATTTAATACATTCAATAATATTAAATAAATGATGAAATATAATATTTAATTTAAATAAATATATATATTAAATAATAATATTAAAATTAATAAATGATTTTTTTAATTTATATTTTTATATTTTATTATCATATAAAAAATATAAAAAAATTTGCTCCGGGTATTATAGTAATAATTTGCATATTTTAGTACTTAATTAAATAAGATATAAAATTAAATAATTAGTAATAATTAATTTATTAAAATATTATTTTAATAAAAATATAATTTAAAAAATAATATGAAAGTCAAATGAAAAAGTTACAGGTAGATCAAGTGGTAAATGGCCCATTTTCAAACCCTTAGTCAAGGGCTCAAATACCACAATCCATCACAAAAATATTTTTTTGTGATGGTCAATTCCACTCACCAATTCTACTAATGCAATCCTAGTTCGATAGGATACAAGCCCAAAAGGCAGAATTGGACTAGTCTAGTGGTAGGTTGGTGGCAGGACTTGTCCGACCAGCCGGTTTGGTTTTCTCATCCATGTATATATGTGTTATATTATTCAATCATATTTTTCTTCTCTATCCCCTATTTTCTTATGTCTTTATCCAACTCTCATGAAACCCTAAAAGGTTCCAACATGAACATAGTATCAAAGGTACAAAAAGATTCAATGATTGTAGCCACATAATGACCAGGATGGTTGTGTACCATGCACAAGTGCCAACAAGTGATGTACCATGGTGATGCCTATTGCAATACTATGGTGTGTAGAAATTGTGTCGTAATGGTATTTGGGTGTAGTGGGTTTTGTATGTGTCATGATGGAGTGTCATGGTGGTGCTTGATTATTATGGTGATGTATAGAAACAATGTTTTTTAGTGTTGTTTGTTGATGAAGGATAATTGAACAAGTATGAGACCATTGAGAACAATTCAATATAATTTAAAAGTAATTTTTGTGAGGATTTGTAAGGATAATTTAGTAGATACTTGTTAGATTCACTCAATATCTCATTAGATGATTAGATGGTGATTGATGTACGCTTACTAATTTATTAAAGATATTTGATTGGAATATGCCAAACATATTTGATTTTTGTCACATGCGAGATGGGATAACTCACTATGTGACTTGGTCAAAATTATGTAGGAGAATTAATTGGGTAATATTTTTATAAATAAATTTAACTATTCTAAAAAGACTAAATGACCAAATTTATAATTTTTTAATTGTATTCATTTGGAAGTACATCATTTTGAGGATACATATACTTAAAGAGATTATGCTTCTAATTTTCTAAAATAGTTATTAGTTAGTATTTCAGGCATCAACAATTACACCCAAATTAAGCAAATTTGAAATGATCCTTTAGACTATTACAAAGATTTCACCATATAGTGGTGGTGAGAGAAATTGAAAAAGTACTTCAAGAAGGATAAAACTAATAGTACTTGTGGAAGGTTAAACACACTCAGGAGAGATATTGGACACTACATCCTGAGTTTTGGATAATATTTTGGAATTCTAACAATATAACAAACTATTAGATTCACTCAATTAGGATCTTCCATATTTACATGTATTACTCAAGAAGAGTATTTTAAACTTTTTTTTTCATTGGTACTACTAGTTCTAGTTGAGACACCTTCAATTCTATAGTTCTCTTCTCACCACCTCACTATGAACTCTTGGAGAGTTTTAAAATGGATTCATTATGAATGATTCATTCAGAAATTTAACGACTCTGTAGGATGACCATGCATAATTATTTGAAATATTTTATTATTAATATTATTAGTTATATTAGACAAATATTATGAACAATTATATAAATTCTAACATATCAGATCTGATAAAAATTACAAAAGTAAATATGTTTGGACAAATAGTATTAAGATAATTAATTACTTGGATAATCTTTGTATTACATTCATGGGTTAGAGGTCATGTAGTGATGCATTGGCAAGACTCTTCGTCCAAATCCCAGGTTAAAATGAGAGCCTTGTGTATTAGATATGACATCCAACAAACTCCTCCATACTAAATATTCACTATTATTTATTTTATAAAAATCTCAAATTTTGTTTATATTTTTAAAATTTTATAAAAAGATAAAGATATAATTTAGTTATAACATAAAAATATTAAAAAATAATAATATTTTAAAATATACAACTCATTAATTTTGTTATTTTTTTGAAAAACATGAGATAATTCATTAAACACATATTGGTACTTCTTCATTAAATTAAATAGTTAAAAGAAAGAAATAATATTTAGTAAAAATATCTAAAACACTTCCAACACATAGGAATGTTCATGAATATTTTTTGGGAGAAATAATATCTTTTAACTTCCTAGTCAGTCAAATATCATCTTATATCCTTTCAAGGCATATCACATATTATCTATTGTATATAAAAGAGAAACTTTTTTATTCATAGCTCAAGATTTTTATATATACCTATTTTATTCATAATTTCTCTTTTAGTAAAGAAAAGATGATTAATTATTTCATCAAATAAGTCTTTCACAAATACTCTAGTACTTAAAATAAGTACTTCTACAACTCATTAACGTTCAAATAGATCATTATAAGTATGGATATGATATTCTTTGAGGGTAAGTACTTTTTTAAAGGACTTGATCCAATAAGACATAAATTTGAACAGCATAGTGATTTGATCATATACTTGTCTAGTTGTTACTCACTTTTGAGTAACGACGAACATGACAGTTGCACTTGATACTATCAACACATCTAATCTTGAGCAGGGTAGCAGGACATATCCTTGTGCATCATCAGACTATGACTATGTTGGGACCATTGGTGGTGTAAATCAAGTAAAAAAGTCTAATATTAATGTCACACGTGACATGAGGTATAAGTGTCCCCAAGAGGAGAGATAAAAGTTTGGAGACTTCATATATACTAGATTGATTTGTTCCTATCCTTTCTCAGACAACTCACTGATCATGTCAATTGATTAAGTATAGAATATCGAAATTGACCTTTTTATTACTCGATAGAAAGAATAAATGACATTTTACTCATAATTCATTATCACAAATACTTTTATATTTTATTTTGATATTATATATTTTAATAATTTATTCTTTTAGCATCTAAAAGGTCCCCAATACCCCATCTGGGACACTTTGTCATTGGAGATGATAACTAGATATATCATATGAATTAAGATACAAGTGCGTGTACTCAATAAAGATTGAACTTGAAAATAATGTTGATCAACTTAAAAGAAAATTTATAGTTGGGAGATTTACAAAAATATATGTTACAGACCACTAAATTAATTTTACTCAAGTTGTCAAAGTAATCATTAGCAAATTATTATTTTCTATTATTACCTCTCATAGATAAATCATTTTTTAGTTGAAAGTGAGAAATACAGTTTTTTATACTAATCTCCTAAGACGTGATTATAAAATATAAGTTTATTATAGACTATAAAATTCTATTTATAGCTTAAAGTAATCTTCTAGGACATGATTTAGCAGATTCAATTCAATACTCATTATTCTTTATCTTAAGAAATATGCATAAAATTTTCTTATTTTTATCAATGTGAATCAAAATGAAAAAATTTTGATGTTAATAGTGCATGTTCGTTGAGGTTTTATTTAGCTTATAAGTTTATTTTCTTTATTTGTTTATTTTATTTTTTATTGTTACATAGTTTTGGAGGACCTAATATGTGAGTTGCTTCAAACTATATATATATATATAATTTTTTTTAGGAGTTTAATAAAACCTCAACGCAACCAATGTTTTATAAAGATTTTTGAGTATTGATCACATTACAGACATTGTACAAATTTAGTGTACTTACTAGTTAGAACTATTAAAAAGTGAAAATGTCAGAGGACTAGTTGATTTCTAAACATTTAATAACACTAAAGGAATTTCAAACCGCCATGCCATTAGTTGAAAATTGTAAATTAAAAAAAACTATATTTTTTCTTAGAACTATTAAAAAGTTAGCATGTGTAGCCATTCCTATAGAAAACACGACCCTTGAAAATTCAAACATGCAACCATTAGGCTATGAGGTGAGTTGCAAACTTCCAAACACCAACTTCAGTGAACATGTTGAATTTTTTTAGTTTTGTAATTATCAAGATGACCTCAGTATGAATTGTTTTGTCTCTTGTAACATTTCATAGTTAAAACATATACAAGCTAGAGGTAATTAATACATTTTTGCATGGTGACCTAGAAGATGAGATATATGTGGAGCAGCCAAATGAATTTCAAGTAGCACATTCAGATGTAGTTTGCAAATTGTGAAAGAGGTTGTATAGCCTAAAGTAAATTACCAAAAACTTGGTTTACAAATTTTTCATATATAGTCATCTTATTTGGGTTACACATGTCTTACTAAGTTATCTTTATTTTTTTTAGATGAGCCTTGATTGTAAAATACTTTTATTAATTATTTATGTTGATGATATTCTAATTATAAGAAATAACAAGTTTGAGATCATCCAACTCAAACAATACATTCATAATAATTTCAGAAGAATGATCTTTAGTGATTCGAATACTCAGGTAATACAATAAATATCATCTTATCATAAAAAAATATTTACTTGATATTCTAATTGAGATTTATTTTTTTTTAGATGTATTTTAATAAGTACTCATATTGAAGGAGATAGAGATTTCATTTATGTTATGACCTCTCTAGTTAACTATACTATTTATAGAAGATTCAAAAGAAAAATTAACTATCTAGTTATAATCAAACACAATCAATATAGTTACTTATTTTTTAAATTCTCTTTCATATAATCACATTGAAATAATTCTTTACATATTGAAATAATTGAAGAAATTTCCAAGACTTGAGATCTTATTCAAACATCTGGACCCTTCCAATTGATTGGGTATTAAGATTCAAGTTGGATATCAATATTCATTAAAAGAAAATTTATATTAATATTTTATTCTTTTTTTTAGAAGCAACCTTGTCTACTAAAAATAAAGACAAATAAGTATTACAAGATCAAGTGCAAAGACATATTTCAGAATGAATGAAACAATTAGCTAGATACTTCTTATGCATCATCTATCCGATGAAATTGGGGATATTTTTTTCTTCAACAACCATTTATTATGATAGTCAAGCAATAAAGAATATAGTCTCCAATCAAAGATAAGAATATACCTACGGCACACATTTAGATTACAAGATAACCAATAGGCCTCTTCATGAATACTTTAAAAAAATTTCAATTTATTTTTCTCTCATTCAAACATGATATTGCAAACTTGTATGTATCAGCTTGACAAAAGATATTCTAAAGTTCTTATTTTTTTTTTATATTTATTAATGGGATCACTCAACTTATGTGACATCTTAATCGCTTTTGCTCATTATATAAGTGTATTTTATTTATAAATTTCATATTGAGTGACATTGCATTATTCTATTAGTATGTGTTGGTGCATGAAATTTGGTAAATTATCTCATGATTCACATAATTAATATTAAATTTGTCTGATATATATTATAATATATTGTCACTTCATATTTTTTTTATATTTCTATTAAATTAATTTTTTAATATTTTATAAAATATTTATTGATAAAAGATTATAATTTATCATGAAAATATATATTAAAGTATATCATGAGCAGTTATCAATAAAAATAATTAAGTACCTAAAATCTTTCTTAGTTGCATCACTATTAGGACTTCGTACATCTGTATGTATCAGATCGAATGGAATCTTACTCATATCATACTAACATATAAGATTAGAAACATTTGTAATATTTCACTAACAAATCTCACACTCTGATAAAAATAACCTTAAGACTAAAGAAAAATATTCTCAATTTGACCAATAATAAATGACCTAATTGAGAATATACAAGCAAATAGCCCAAAATTCTCAAACATCTAGATAAAAATTCTATCGTATAGAAGAAGAAATGCAATTTACACTGGTAACATCCAAATAGTCTTTATTTGAGTCTCTCGATCATGCAAATAAATATTAAAAGTAAAAATAAAATTAAAATTAAAATTATCTAAAAAAATAATTTATAAAAAATAAACTAATATGATAATCAAAAATAAGTATGACAAAAAAATATCAAAAATACAAACTGAATATTATCATATTTGATAACTTTAAAAGATTTAACATTTGCTATAATAATATTATCAGAACAAAAATAATAATAAATAAGATATAATTATCATTTAATTAAATATTAGCTCATATCTTGATAATCTAAAAGTATAAAATGAGAGTACAAGTGAGACAACTTTTCTAGATATAGTATCCAACAATATTATTAGTTTGATCTTTTTTTCCTGAAATATGTGCACTATATGAACAATCTCATGTTACTCTGTACCACCTCCATGTAAAAATTCCCCAAGTATATTAAAAATCAATAAATATCATTCAGCCAATCTAAAAAATTAAGATTTCCCCCAATCTGAAGAGAAAACCTTGGTCCTAAGAGATTTTTCAAAACAACCCACCATTCAAATTTTTCCCTGAACATTGAATTTTATTCAATATATATATACCTAAATAAATCTCACATGAACATTAGTATGTTAGACCATAAATAAATAGAAATATATGCACTAGCACAATATATCCAAAACGGCATATCAAAAATTTATTTTGCATACCATCCTCAGAATAACCTCAACAGCACCTTTTCCATTTCCAAGGGCTCCATCAATTTCATCAATAACCTAGAGGATTCTTCCCTTTTATTTGGAATTTACACGTGGGGAAACAAAAATGATAAAACCTCTTGAAAACACAACAAACCAAACAATTGGGTTTTGAGTCAGCAATGACTGAGTTCATCTGAACCACATTGAGGATTTTAGCTTCAATTGTAGACCACGACTTCTCATCACTAGCATTTATCTACACAAAGTCAAATTTTAGCAAGCCAATAGAAACAATATCAATGAAAAGAATAAGTAAAGCAGGTAAGTCTTGACTCAACAATAAGCTAAACAGAAAGCATTAACATTAAGAGAGCAATGAAATTTGAAAGACTCGATCTGACAATAACACAATACAAAATAATCAAACAGTAACACAAAACTCCAGAAATCATCATGATCTAACAATAACACCATAACAATGACAACAAAAAGGGTGTTGCGTGCCTTTTTAGGAGAAAGAACAAAACCTCAACTACTTGGTATCCACAATGCTTAGCAGTGATATGTGCCAGCGTGGTCTTCCCAAGTCCTGGGGGACCACAAAGTAAAAGAATCTGCAATGTCAAGAAAATTCATCAATAAGCAACTCTTGAATTTCTAGAAAAAAAAAACCTAAAAGTAAATAGATTTCGGAGAGAAAAAGCTAAAATAAATAAATTTATAAATAAAAATATAAAGGATGTGCAAATCTGATGACATGAAAAATAATAGAAGATTGCACGATATTCCAAGAAATTCCACTGAGAGAAATGAGAATGGAGGAAAGCTGTTATTCAGTGGTAATGAATAAAATGCTTACAATTGACACAACATTTGATACATATGATAGCTTCACATCAAAAACAATCATACAAAAAAATGTCAAACAAATATAATAATTATTTTGGTGCGGGAACAAAAATTAGGAATGATTATGTGGCACTATGAAATTATTAACTAGCACCAAAAAATGATTAGCTGGGGGAATGACCATTTTAGTTATTGGCAGCTGCCACTAATTTAGACTCCTGGATCATTAATTCCAGAAAAAAATTGTAACATCATAGAAAATATATATTTTTTATCTATATCTGAAGCAAAAGTTATGGCCACAATATTTCAGGCACTGGGTATAATCTTCTAACAAAAAGTTTGTCTTTATAAATCTAAAGGTATCAAGCAGGCTAGGCAGCCCGGGCACGACCCGAGGAATGGCGAAATAGATCCATGCCTGGCCAGGCACGGCACAGTCCAACTGAGCCGTGCCCGGCCCGGTACGGTCCATAATCGTGCCTGAACCTGGGATAGGCCAGGATGAGGCACGGCTCAAGCCTTTCTAATAGCATGGCTATCCGGCCTCATGTTAGGCCGGGCACTACAAGCGTGTCTGGCCCGTTAGCACTCTCCAACGGCCCACTTGGAGTAACCTGAATACTCGGTGGTATAGGTGTCAAACAGTCAGACAGCCAGGGCCTGGGCCGACTCAGCCGTGCCTAGCCCGGCACGGTCCGAACTAGTGCTTGTGTCATGCCTATGTCTATCGAACCTCGTGCCAGACCAGGCACGGCCTGGTACCCAGGCCCAGGTGCACGCAAATTCTGCACGACCCAAAGGCCAAACCATGCCCCCCCACACCACCCTAACACCCAACCCAGAGGCTTGAGCCCATCTTTCCGTCAATACCGTAACCCGATCTGTCAGACCCTTTTCCCCAATGCCAGCCTGAGCCCGAGGAGCGAGGGTTCCAAAAGTCAAAGCTTCTAAAACCTTTGACCATTTGGGTCGGTTCAACAGTCAAACCAACCCAAACGGTCCAAAAAAAATAATTAAATATTGGCCGTTGGATTTCACCCTCAACGATTAGAAGGTAAAATCTGGTGGCTCTAAGAATTTTGGCCCAATTTTTTAAAAAAAAATTAAAAAATATTTAAAAAAATTATTTTTTAAATCTATAAACCCTCCTCCCAATTAGGTTTTCAGAGGATCTAATAATAGCTAGTATCATGCAGACTTATTTTCAGTCTATATATCGTAGGAGTCCTAGGTCCATGTCTAGGAACAATATATTAAAATAATATAACTTAAAAAAATAATAATTAATAAATTTAATAATTATAGTGGAGTTGTGTCTGTGACGTCCAATATCTAAACTAGTAATAAGACATCTTATGCATGTTTCACCACTCATTATGTAGATTCTAAATAAATACTAAATAAAAATACATATGAATTCTCAGAGATTCTTCATTCACATAATTGCCTAGCTATGAGTACATTATAAAAATCTTTTGAGAATATAAAATTTAAAATAAAATATATAGTATCATATTCGATAATATATCTAACAATAAAGTAAGCATTAACATGTTTGTTAAGATTATATAAAATAGATCATTAGGAGAGATTTTTTACTTTAAATATATGTGTAACATAATTAATCTCATAGTAAAATTCGTACGCCTCGAACACAATAGGAGTTCAATACTCTTTGTTTCTTTGCGAGCTTAAAAAAATTTCTAATAAGATGTGAAATACCTTTGGAATTACACATACCTTATGTTGTACTCATATGTAAGATACTAACACGTGATATCCATAATTTTTAAAAACATTTTTTAATGCCTTGACACGTGCCTCAAGGTGAGGCATTCGTAAAATGCCTCAAGACATTAAAAAAAAGCATTGGCTCGAAGAAGCTCCACGCAAGCTCCATTGAGCTCGACGGAGCTCATGCAGCTCCAGCGAGCTCCATCAAGCTCCACGATGGAGCTCACTATAGCACTACGGAGTTCCATCGAGCTTTTCATGGAGCAGAAGAGAGGGGCGAGGGCGGGGGGAGGGGCGAGAGCGAGGAGAGAGGGGCGAGGGCGAGGGGAGAGGGGTGAGGGAGATGAGCAAAGGGAGAGGGGTGAGAAAGAGGGGCTAGGGAGAGGGGAGGGGCGAGGAAGAGGGGCGAGGGAGAGGGACGAGGGAGAGGGGCGAGGGAGAGGGGCGAAGAGAGGGGCGAGGGAGAGGGGCGAAGAAGAGGGGCGAGGGAGAGGGGCGAAGGAGAGGGGCGAGGGAGAGGGCAAGGGAGAGGGGCGAGGGAGAGGGGCGAAGAAGAGGGGCGAGGGAGAGGGGCGAAGGAGAGGGGCGAGAGAAAGAGGGACGATGGAGAGGGGCGAAGGAGAGGGGCGAGAGAAAGAGGGACGATGGAGAGGGGCGAGGGTGAGGGGCGAGGGTGAGGGGAGAGGGTGAGGGGAGAGGGTGAGGGCGAGGGTGAGGGGCGAGGGTGAGGGGCGAGGGTGAGGGCGAGAAAGAGGGGCGAGGAAGAGGGGCGAGGGCGAGGGCGAGGGCGAGGGGTGAGGGCGAGGAAGAGGGGCAAGGGCAAGGATAATTTATTTATTTTATTAAATAATTAAAAAAATTATTTTAATAAATTATCAAAATTTATTAAAATTTGATAATATTATTAATTAATAAATAATATTAAATTAATAAGTTATATTAAAATTAAAAATAAAATAAACGTAGAAAATTTAATACATTTAAAATTTATTAAATGTACCCATTATATCGTAACAAAAAACTTACGTATTAATGTCTCACGGCTTACACCTCACATTACGTTTTTTACCTTTTAAAACATTGGTGAAATCTGATTACGTCAAAAGTAAGAGTGACTAAATTTTTATTGACGATACTGGCTAGGCTACAAGAATTTCATTTATGAAATCCTGAAATTTTTTTTTGACAGAACGAACATATATTTATCACCACTTATATTACACTCAGGTACATATGCAATATTAATAAAATATTTAGAAAATTTAGAGATGACCAGACACTTAATGATATGGTTGTAGAGGTAGAAACCAATAACTTAAAATACTAGTCCACCATTTCATTTCTTTATTGTTTGGCTATCTGCATAGATCCTAATGTTAAGGTGGAAGGGATAGAGAATATTTTGATATATATATCCTCATGCATAAATCATGTAAACAAACCTAAAAAATTCATTCTTGAGAAGTTGACTGAACTCTTTACATACTACGATACTAAGTATGATGAAAGTAATAATAAGACTTCGAGTATGAATATTAAAACCATATTCTGAGATGATGACTTTTCTATTTAGGCAGCAAGTAAAAAATAATGAGATGGACCATCGAATAGAAGCAAACTATCTCAGTACTTAGATACTAATTACTGTTTAACCTTACCATATTCTAATAATAAAAATCTTGATATTTTTATAGTTGTGAAAATCTTATGAGTTCACCTTTCTTGTGTTGTCTAAGATAGCACATGATCTACTAACTCCTATGATATCGAGCATAACTTCAAAGTCTATTTTTTCTGTTGCGGTAAATATAATTTCAGATAAGAGATTCAAATTATGACTAGATATAAATGAGGTATTGGCATGTAAGAAAAATTGAAAGGATTCGAATTTGGATATCCAGGATTGTGCTGTGACTACAACAAAAATGAAATAGTTGAAGACTGATGATAATTCGTGTGACATTGATGACGATTAACGACTAATATGAGATTGAGATATTGATAATTAAGCTGAGCGTCTGAGTCTGCTTAACTATCTATGACCTAATACTTTTGATACATTAATACTGATATCATCATTAATCATACTCTGACAAGATTTATACCCATCATTTTTATAAATCTTTGGATTATCTTTATTTATTTTTTTTTCATCAATTTACTTTGAGATTTGATTCAGATACTTATATTTTTATGATTTGCATTTGATTGTATTAATATTAATTCAAATACTATTAGTTTTAAAATTTTTGTTGTTTATGTTTTATTTAATTAATAAATTAAACATTAAATAATTGATTGTTTATTTTAATTTAACTATTTAAGTATTAAATAATTAAAATTAAAATTTTTTAATAATTTTGAATTCTGGATTAAAATTTTTCCAAACGGCTTGAATCTGGCCCGAATCAGTCTCAAGCAACCAAACTCCAGCCCAAATTGATAATCTGTAGTTTGAAGTTATTTTAACATAATATAAAATAAAAATATTAGAGATATCAATTAAGAATCAATATAATGTAAGTATTATAAAAATATATATATACATAGGAGTGCATGTGAGATTGGACACCTAAACAAGCATGCCGATCAATATACCAAAAAATATAGTACATTAAATCCTAAACAAACTCAGCTAAGCATGAGCGGTAGAATTTTTGAAGCTTAATCTAGTTCAACTTCTTTGACCTTGTTCATTAATCACATTTTTGCATGTCTCGCCAGCCCATTATGTAAATTTTAAATAGACACTTAATAAAAAGATTTTAAAATTTTCAAAGATTATCTATCATTAAGATGATTCTATCATATATGAGTGCATGATGATAACATTTAGAGATTATCATATTCAAAAAAAAATATTTAGTATCACACTTAATAACGTATCTAACAATAAAGTAACTATTAATATATTTCTTAAGACCTTAGAGAATGTTCATTAGGATTTAAGAAAATTTTTTATGTTAGATGCATATGTTACATCATTAACCTGATAGTACACACGGGGATTTAATTAATTTCCTCCACTTTAGAAAAAATATGAAATTCACTAAAATATCTTCGAATACCTAACAGACAATATGATTTGATAGTCTCTATTTGTCTGAGAATCTAATGAAAAAATTTCAAACATATATGAGACATAGTTGGAATTACACTTACCTGATATTAGAGTCATGTATTAGATATGAACATATGATATTCGGCTACATTAATTGTTAAATAAAAAACTAATTATTGACAATAGTGATTAGGATACGAAACTTTCTTTTAGAAAATTTCTAAAAATTTTTTATGACACAACAAATATGTGTTCATTTGTTTAGCAAGTTTTGAGATGACTTGATATTTAGTATTATATTTGTGAAGATAAAAACTAAGTATTTAAAATACTAGTCTACCATTTCATCTCTTTATTACCTAGCTACATGCATTGATCATAGGATTAAGGTGAAATGGGTAAAAATATTTTGACATACATATTCACAAGCATGAACTGAGAACACTAACCTGAAAGATTCATTCAGAAAAAAATGACTGAGTTATTTACATACTACAATACTAGGTTTGATCATAGTTGTAGCTAAGCTCCAAGTACGACAGGATGAACGATCGAATAGGAACAAGTTGTCTCAGTACTTATACCGATTACTGCTCAATATTATCACATAACGATTATAAGAACCTCGATATTTTATAATGATGTAAATCATATGAGTCTATTTATCCCGTGATGTCTAAGATGGAATGTGATTTACTAACTCATCTGGTGTCGAGCATTGATAAACTATCATTAAAACACTAACATGTATAAAGAATTGAGAGAAATCGATATTAGGCATCCAAGATCATGCAAGAACAAGAGTGTGAAAGTTATTGGCAAATGATAACTCGTGAGACTTTGAGGATGTTAAGCTCGCCACGAATAATACCATCAAACATTTACACGATGATGATGATCATTTACATACTAACACCGATTAGCATTAGGATTGAGCTTAATTGATGATTTTTATATTATGTTATTTTATTTTTAGATGATGATTTTTATTTTGTTATTTTTTATTATTAAAATTTTTGTTTATGATTGTATTTTATTATGATTTATATGAAATTATGTTATTACTCATAATGGATAAATTAAAAATTACAAATTAAAAATTTAAAATCAAAAACTGGTCAACCCAGCTCCTGGCATGATTCAGCACAATGCGGCATGACCCAGCATGACCCAACATGGCCAGGCCCAATTCTACCCAGACTAGTGCCAGCCTAGCCATGTCATGCAAGCATAAAACAAGTCATATTGTGCTGAGCACGGCACGATTGCCTTTTCGGGTTATACCCAGCAATGTATGATGACTCATGAGACTTTGAGGATATTAAGTCTACCACTAATGATATCATCAAAAATTTATACAATGATGATCATCATTTACATACTGACACCAATTAATATTAGGATTGAGCTTGATTGATGATTATTATATTAAGTTATTTTATTTTTGGATGATGAATTTTTTTTTTTGTTATTTTTCTTTATTAAATTTTTTATTAATGATTTTATTATATTATGATTTATGTGAAATTATGTTATTACTTATAATGGATAACTTAAATTATAAATTAAAAAATTAAAATCAAAAACTAGACAACCCAGCTTCTGGCATGATTCAGCACAACCCAACATGACCCTACATTACTCGGCATGGCCCGGGCCAATTCTACCCAAACTCATGCCAGGCGGGTCGTGCCAAGCAAGCATAAAACAAGTCGTATTGTGCCGAGCACAGCATGATTACCTTTTCATGTAATTAGAGGTATCAAACAGGTCATGTTGAGCTGGCCCGACACAATTTTGGGCTGCCAAACCGTGGTACCGTGAAGGGCCAGCCACGGCACAATTATTGTACAGTGTCATCTCTGGCCCGGCACAGTTTCTTCAAGCCAGCCCAGCACGGCCCAACGGCACAGCCAATTTTTTACCGTGTCGAATCAAGCCCGTAGGGCCAGAACAGGCCTGTATGAGTTGATTTAAAAAAAATAATTTTTTTTTATTTTTTTGTTTATAATAGTAATGTAATTATAAAATATAAATAAGATAATATTTAAAAAAATTTAAATTGTAAATATTTAAATAGTTATAAAATTTATTTTTTTTATGTTATTTATTTTAATTATGTATTAAATAGATTAATAGATAATAATTTATAATTATTAAATATTAGAATTTTTAATAAAATTCTAAGATTTTTTAAAACAAAAAAAATTTAGAATTTTTTAAAATTCTAAAATTTTTAATAGATTATTTAAATAAAATTTTTCTTAAACAAAAAAAAATAAATACAAAATTTCTTTAATAAAAATGATTAAGTCACAAAACCAAATGTCCAAACTAAAACAAATACAATGTAAATAAAAATTAGTATAAAATATCAAAATAAAAAATTTGAATCAAACATGACTCATAAGCATAAGCATAATTATAACATAAGTATCATTGTCAACGTATCATAATCCTACGATCATTAATTGTCAGACATCAAGTGGCAACCTCATCAATCATCCATTGACATATCATTATTATTCTCAACCTCAATATCAAATTATTATCATATGGATCATCATCAGTAATCAACTCATTCACTTTTCACTGTAGTCTTGTCCCAGCACAATTATGAATGCTAAACCGTGAATCCTCTCAATCCTTCATGCATGCTAAAACCTCAATAATATCTAGACATAATCTTGATCTTCTATCCAAAATTATATTCACTACAACAACAAAAAACAGACTTTGATGCTATGCTCAACACCGGAGGAGTCAGCAGATCTCATGACATTTAGATAACACGGGAAAGGTAAACTCACAATTTTCATCACTATAATATATCAAGATTTTTAGTATTAGAAAGTAATATGATTGAGCAGTAATTGATATCTAAGTATCGAGAAAACTCGTTCCTATTCGAAGGTTAATCTCATAGTTTCCTACTCGCTAACTGAATTAAAAAATCATCTCTAAATATGATATTCATGTATGTACTCAAAATCTCACTACTACTACCATCATATATAATATCGTAATATGTGAAAAAGTCATCCAAACACCCAAGTATTGGGTGCTCCCATCAAAGAGTAAATATATTTAGTGTAATAATATAGATTGTAGCAAATATCTCATATTATATTTTCTGTCTGGTAAGAAATAATTTATATATATGTATTTTATATGCCCGTAAAACATTAGATTATAAGTTATATGTCTCAATATCTGATTATATGCACATCACTAAAAAATCAACAAATTGTTTACTAAATTTCAGACAATATTCATCCAAGCTTTTCAAATGATGTTGGCCATCATACACTCATTGTGTGCAACATGCATAGAGTTGATTGCCTCACTGTCGTTAAAGTGTTGCGCTGCTTAAACTCAAATGGCGATTAAAGTTGGTGATCAGAAAAAGGGTTTCGGACTGATCGGAAACCCTAGTTTATGATCCACCTAAACTCGAACACTTCGAGTTTTTCATCTAAAGGGAGTATAGTCCAAAGTTTTGTGGTCAAGTTGGGCATGTTGTATAAGTTATTCGAAGTTACCTCATTTGTGCATTTTTATGGGAGTTTAAGGATTTGTTTTTTATTCCATTAAGTTGTATTGTGTTATATTTAAGTTAAATATATAGATATCTCAGCTTGCAGCATACCCAAAAAAAGCTAGCGCACACCATGGTATTATGGTTTCGAAACCACATTTCAAAGCATTCTATTTTTTTTCTGGCTAGCCAAGCTAGGAAAACTTAGAATGAATTATCAATTAATTTTCACCCCGGATGACACCAAAAGTGAATTCTGCACGAGTACAGAAAGTCAGATAATATTAATCGTATTTTCTTTGAAAGTGATTTTTGCAGCATAATTTGGGAAGAGATTAAATGAGGGACCAGAATGTCAAAGAGAACGTCATCTATTTTCAACACTTCCAAGTACTTGTGCAAATTTTATGCCAGCAGCTCTTCCAGGAACATGATACAGAATCTCACTTTTGCAGCAACAGTATACTAGTTTTGGGTGGAAAGGAATAGAATGTACTATGAAAAGAAATGAATATTGCCAAACCCATCATTAGAAACTTAAAACAGATGTTTACATTATATTTGGAACTATAGGCCATAGCTTGATGTTACATTAGATTATACAAATTTTGATATAATATTTTTATTACTTATCAAAAGAAAAGTTAGATATAAATATTCAAGTTGAGTTAAGTGTTACAATATTTTTATTATGAAAAATGTCTACTAGAAGAGATTCAAAATTAGTTATCAAGAAAATCTTTTTGTCGAATAGAGAAAATACAATCAATCCTACTCAATCTCAAATATAGACTTTCTCGAAGTCTTATAAAAGTACAAATAAATAAAAATAAAAATCAAAATTAAATTATCTTGGAATAAAATTCACATAGAATAAATTAATAGAACAATCATAAATAAGCATAATACGAAAAAATAATAAAGATTCAAATTAAATATTACTATATCTAATAATTTTTCAATATTTATTATTGACTATAATAATTTTTTTAGAATAAAAAAAAATAATATAAATATTTACTCCTTTTTCGATAATCTATGAGTCAAAAGTAAAAGTACAAACAAAAAAATAACTAATGATATCTAAAAAATGAAAGAAGTTTGGTGTGGCTTTACTAAGTATTTAAAAAAAAAAATTTATATTTTTTCTACTAAGTACAAGTGTCACAGTTGATGAATTATGTGAGACCCCTTAGATGACCCTAGTAGTCAATATATCTTTCTTGATATTATATAAAACTTTTGGTGACCTCTCTAGAAATAATGTTCATTAATTATCTTTGGTGTAGTTTATAATCTAGTAGTGCGTACACTAAATTGAGACGGACCCACCTATCTTTGTAGTAATAATCTTTATCCATGATAATTCTTCCAAAAAATAAAGTTATATCAAACTCTTAGTTCTATCAAAATGAAATAGTAATTAATCTATTTTTTAAGGAATAATTTGTCAGTCATAATTAGGGTTTCGAACCAAAAAAAAAAAAAAAGAAAAAGGGATGTCATCTTCACAGAGGTGTCAAGCAGGTCATGCCAGCATGGCACGACCCTTTTTTTTTTGCTCAGTCGGACCATCATGTCGTGGCAAACAAGGCACGCTATGGATCTCATGTCGTGCTGGCATAGCACGACATCCATATGACTAGACCCAACAAAGCCCATTTGGCTCCAACCAGGCATATCCGTGTCAGGACATATTGGGTCATGCCTGATCATGCCGGATCGTGTCAATTATAGGTAGGACACCAGGCAACCAAAATTGAACATGCACAATTATAAAATTTTTAATTTTTATTTTTATATTTATTCAAAAATTAAAATATTATATTTACATATCAAAATAATATAATTGAAAAAATAAAAATGCATATGCAATGTGTAATGTGTATTACATATTTACATTGCAATATAAAATTAAATAAATAACAAAAAAAAAAATTGTTTGACATTCAAATCAACTTCAAAATAAAAATATTAAATAAAAAAGACTTCATAAACATAATATGATATATAACATACTGAAACATAAATAACATAAGTCTAAAAATAAACAAAATATCATGTCGTATGAAAGAAAAAAAAATCATCAATTCATCATAACATAAGTCATCCATCTATATCTGTAATATGATAGTACAAAAGTTAATTATTATTATCATGTATATGTCTAATAGTATCACTAATAATGACCTCAATATTCTCGACCATGATATTCTATGAGTCATCATCTGCCAATAAATTTTTAATTTTATCTTAAATACTTAATTTCAAATCTTCTCAATCTTTCATACATATAAATATCTCCATGATATATTATCATAATCTTGATTTCTTATCTGAAAGAAATTGATTGTCACAAAAAAAATAGAATCCGATATTACGTTAAACATGAAAAAGATCAATAAATCACATATCATCTTATATAGCACGGAATAGATAGATTTATATGATTTTAACTACCTCAAAATATTTAAAATTTTATTATCATCATGTAATAACATAAAATATTACTTAGTATCTAAGTACTGAGATAGTTCATGTCTATATGATGGACCACCCCATCATTTTTTCTTAACTAATTGAATGAAAAAATTAATGTTTCTAAATATGATGTTCATGCTCATACTCTGAACTTCATGGCAACTATCATACTTAGTGTCGTATTATATAAACATGTTAGTTATTCTTTTCGTGAATAAAATAATCGAGTCCATCTGCTTAATTCTTACAAGTAGACATGTATCTTAATATATTTTCTACCTCTGCTACCTTAACCTTATGATCCATGGAGGCAGTCAAGCAATACAAAGTTGAAATCAATGATCAATGTTTTAAATATTTAATTTTTAAAACATTGATCATTAATTAGAAAATGCAAATGAGAATGAAAGTTATTTCCCTCGTATTAAAAAAAATAGAAAACTTACTAAGATAACTTCGTACGCCTAGCAGATAACAAAAGTTTAGTAGTTTCTATTTATCTATGAATATAAAGAATGATAAATTTCAATAGATGTAAGATACTATTAGAATTATACTTATCTAATATTATAGTCATATGTTGGATATGAAAATATTATATCCAACTACGTCAATAATAAAAGTGAGATGAAAACCATGTGTTCGTCTATGTACACACCCACCACTTGCATTACACTCAAATGCACATATAGCATTGATAGCATGTTTAATAAGTTTAGAGATGACCTAATATATAATAACATGGTTGTTGAGATTAAAACCAAATACATAAAGTACTGGTCCATAATTCTATCTCTTTATTATCTAACTACATGCATAGATCTTATGGTAAAGATAGAATGGATGAAGAATATTTTAATATACATATATACGTGCATGAACTAAGAATAACAACTTGAAGAATTCATTCACTAAAAATTGACTGAATTAATTATATATTATGATACTATGTATGATAGTTGTTATAGTCAAACTTCGAATACGAAGATGAATACCGTATTCAGAGTCGATGGCTTCTCTATTCAGTTAACAAGAAGAAAATGACAGGAAAGAGCTATCTCGGTACTTACATGTCAATTACTGTTCAATCCTATCATATAAATCTACTTATCTCATGCTGTCATAAAATATTTAATATTATATTTGATAATATATCTAACAATTAAGTAGTCATTAATATATTTATTAAAATATTTTAAGACAGGCCTTTAGAAAAGATTTTTAATATTTGATGCATGTCATATTAACTTAATAATACAAACGAGAATGAAAATTATTTCTCCCACATTGAAAAAAATATGAACTAAAATATCTTCGTATGTCTAGCAGATAACAAATGTTTGGTATTTTCTATTTGTCTATGGATCTAAAAATTAAATAATTTCCAAACAAATGTAAGATACCATTAGAAGTATACTTATCTGATGTTAGAGTCATATGTTAAATATGAACACATGATATCCGATTATGTCAATAATAAGAATAAGATGAAAACCATGTGTTCGTCTAAGCACACACTCGCCACTTGCATTGTACTCAAGTACACATATAATATTAATAGCATATTTAACAAGTTTAGAGATAACTCAATATTTAATGACATGGCTATTAAGATTAAAACCAAATACTTAAAATATTGATCCACCACTTTATCTTTTTATTATCTGACTGCTTGCATTGATCTTAGGATTTAAGTAGAAGGGATGATAAATATTATGGCATACATATCCACAAGCATTAACTAGGAACATCAACCTAAAAAATTTATTAATGAAAAATTGACTGAGTTTATTTATATATTATGATATTAGATTTGATAGTTATTATAACCAAACTCTGAATAAGGAGATGAACATCATATTCAGAAATAATGACTTCTATATTCAGCTAGCAAGAGAAATGATAAGATAGTTCATTAAATATGAGCGAGCTATCTCGATACTTAGATATCAATTACTACTAAATATTATCATATGCATCTACTTATCTCATGCTATCTAAGATGGCACGGAATCTACCAGCTACTTCGGCATAGAGCGTAGTATTGAAGTCTATTTTTTATAGAGATGTCAAACGGAACATGTCGGGCCGGCCCGGCCCATTTTTTCAGGCCCGACCGTGCTTTCGTGTCGTGCCTAGCCCGGCATAATTTTGTAGGGTTCAACCTGGCACGGGCCCGCGGCAAGATCCACCGGGTTCGGCCGAATTGGGCCGAACCCTAAATTAAAAAAAATTAGGATTTCGATGCCCCCATAACCCTAATTTTTAAAAAAAATTGATTTTGGCACGGCATGAGGCCTAGTTGGCCTCGGCACGGCATGGCACAATTGTACCATGGTCGAGCACGAAAAATTACCGTGCTTGGCCGGCCCAGGCACGACCGAATCGTGCCGTGCCTCGGCCCAATTGACACCTCTAATTTTTTGTGTTATAGTAAATATTATTTCAGCTAGATATCAAGATTATGATCAAATATCATTGAGACATTAGCATACATGAAGAATTAAAAAAATTCAAAAATAGGCATCTAAGATAGAGCAGCACCGAGACCAAGAGCGAGAGCGCATGAGTTGCTGGTAGAGACAGATGATGACTCATAGACTTGAAGGATGTTGAGGTGCAGACATAAACATCCATGATAAAAATGAATGTCATGATCATGTGAGCACGATAGAAACTGTGATATTGAATGCTGAAAAATCTTATTTTCTCCAACATTAATATTATTTGTATTTGTTAATACATATGATAGATTCATAAGAATGTTATAATAATATAGATAAAGTAAGATTATAGAGAAATAAGAAAAAGTAATAGATCTAGATGTATTTTCTCAACTAGCACTCATCTTATGCTAGCTAAAATTTAACTCATGCTCAAAAAAATAATATCATCATTCAATAAAATCTTATCAGTTTCTGATGAAAAATTTTTATATCCTTTTTGAGTACTAAAATATCTAAAAAAACATCTCGAGACCCTGATTGTCAATTTATCATATCCCAAGAAGAGATCATTGATAATGCAAATACTCTAAAAAACTTTATAAGAAAGAATAAATAATCTCTCAATAGGATGCAAGATTTAATAAAACACACGATAAGAAATAATAGAAGGGAGCATCCAGTTGATGAGATAGTGTATAGTTAAAACCATACTTTTCTATAAAATACTTCACACACTCGTCCCATAACAATGAGTTATCTTAACCTAATGTCTGTTCTTTCTTTCAACGCATAGTAATTAAAAGTATGCCTAAAGCTCAGGTGCCATGATGCCCTTGCCAATGCACCTCACCTTATGGTAGGGCAGGCATGCCCATTTGCAAAAGGCATGCCTAACACAGGTGTGCCTCATGGCAGGAGTTTGTGCGCCTTGGCATTTTGAAGCCACTGCCTCCCCCACAAAAATAAAACCGAACCACCTTTAGGCATGAGTGCCTCATGCCTAACACAGGTGTGTCACTGGCCGAGTGCCCAAACCCCAAGCATGGGTCAATTCCCGGATAATGTTGGTGTCTGGCCATGCCGATTCACCAAACGTGTCCGGGTATGATGGCCTGTTCACCCCAAAAATAGTAGGCCGTGCCAGCTCATCTACCATGTAGTAGGCACAGAAAAAAGAAAACAAAGACTAAATTTCAGCATGTTTTTACCTTGTGTTCTGGCCTATCAGTAGGCCTCAACTTCAGCTTGTTTTCTTTTTTCCAATCTGCTCTTCTATTGTTCTTAAAAAAAGAATCAGAATCCATTTGATTTTCACCAGAAGAATGGCATCTTAGAGCAAACAAAACTTCATCTGATGTACTCCTTATTTCAGACCCAAAAACACAAGAATCCCATTGCTTCAACCACTGAAGGACCTGCAAATGGTAAGTTAATAATAGTTTGAGAAACAATAATAATGGTAAAAAGAAACGACTAACAGTGATAGTGATACTCATATGTAGCAATTTTAGAAAACAAAAATGGTTCCTTATTTTTCTATGAAAATGTTGAGCATGATGTATTTGTATTTTAGCTTTAGAATGTAATGAAGTGTCCGGTAATGTGTGCTCAAAGGGTCATGATGTAGATTAAGACCCTGTGCCACTGGCCATTACACCATGCACTGCAGAAGTTGCAGTTCATTTCGCTGGTCATAACCACTACCATTGCTGGTAGCCTCTGCTAGTGACCACAGATGAGCACACCTAGGAAATATTCACCACAACATTGTTCAGACTTTTCTTTTGTTTTTTTTTTGTTTAAATATGATATATAAATTAGTTGGAGTAACAACATTAGCACTGTCTATGTTACAATGAAACCTAAAGAATGAAAGGTACTTTCACAAGACTACAATAGTGGGTGTGAATTATAGGCTAAAGAATGGGGGTTATTCTCACAGAACTAGAATAATATACCTGCTTTTGGAGAATCAACAATCCTCCTATTGACTATTATAACAAAGGGTAACTATGGTTACAAATTAAATCTTCTCCTTGGGGATGAAGCAACCCACCTCTGAGTGTTTGGTCCATGGGTAAAATACTAAATTTAAATTAATATAATTTACTATCTGATTATCACATTAAAAAATAGTGAAAAAAAATAATTACATGATATCAAATATGCATTAGATTCAAAGTATCTTGTAAGTAATAATTATCATTGCTCAAAATTTTATATCTACTTTGGATCTTGAAATAATTGTCCATCTTGACTTTCTAGGAAATAAGATTGTCGTGCAAACAAAAATAAAACTTTATCATAAACAATCTCTCGGTATATGAGTTAATAGTCAACTCAAATCTGAATATAGTTAATTAAAAATTTTCATCATCACTAAAAAAAATCTCAAATCCTAGAAATTTTTTCACATATCTCAGTTGCGAAGAACTGCATCTAGATAAACTTGTCAGAGAAATTTTTGAATATGAATAAATATACCAATTGCAAATAATATATCCAATCTGATAAAAGTTAAATAATTAATTTTTCCTATAATTCTCCTATAAATAATAGTCAACTAAAAAATTTGTATCAAAAATAAAATCAGTATATGAATAAATAAGAATCACTACTAGAACATAATCTAAAAATTCAACCACAATAATAATATCAATCATATACCTCATATATGACAAAATAATATCTCTCATTATAAAAATCATTATAATAATAATTATGAGTCTCTAAAAATTCTTTATCTTAATCTATGACTAGAGATACTCTTTGAATTGGGTGATTCCCAACTCAAATACTATCATTACCAAAATATATTATACATAAACAATAAGTAAATCATTTTATCATGAAAGTTCCTCCAAAAAAATAAAAAAAAATCAAAAACATATGTAAATCAAACAATGTGATTACTTGTGAAAACCTCTCAATCTTAACTCTAGTCTCTGTGTTTTATGTCACATAGTACCTTGTATAATCTATGAAATATATCTGATTGTATTACTCGAAACCCAAGTAATTATTACATACATATCTCCTTGTCAAGGTACTCATGAAAAAATATATTATTCATTTTTAGTTGGTGTATCCTTCAACAATGAGATGCTGCCACTAAAATAAAATTTCCTATAAAAAGTTTTTGGCCACAAGAAAAAATATATATTTATAAATCACACTATCATCTAAGTAAACATATGCAATGCAACCAACATGCAACCAACAACATATATTCTTAAAAGTCATGTTTATTTCTTTGATGCAACCTCATTCTACGAGTATATACTAATAGATGAAATCTAGTGTATAATCGTATAATTCATATAATAAGTGTTAAAATTGTTTAACATATATTATAATGCTTTATTACATCTTAGAGAGATCTATCATATCATTTAAATATTTCTTCACAGTAAACACTAACATATAACGAACAACAAATATTCTTAAAGATCATATTTATTTCTTTTATGCAAACTCATTCTACAAAGATTTACTGATACATGAAATCTAGTATATGATCTTGTGATTCATATAATGTGTTAAAACTATCTAACATATACTTTAACATATTATTACTTCTTATTTTTTTAATATTTTTATTAAATTAATTTTTTATAATATTATGAAATATTTGAAATATAAAAAATTAAGTAATCTAGAATGAAATAGAAATATTCAAATAAAGTGAGAATCAATATTAAGAAATTTGAATCAATGATAAACTAAAAATATTACCTGCTCACCATTCACTAGTCAAACCAGCAGTCGAACTGCTATCAAAATGATGATGCATAAATATATTTTTATTTTATATCTTATTAAAACTAAAAATAATATAAAAAATTATATATAAATATAGATGAAAATATCAATAAATACATATATAGCACTTATATTTTACAAATACATTAGTAATATTAATAAAATATCAACAAAAATAAACAAATTATTCAAAATTTATAGAAATACTTGAAAAAATTTTTAAAATAATATAACATATAAAATAAGACAAATTATTTTATGAATATAATTGATATGAAATTTATTTAATTTAAATAGATTCAAGAATATAAAATAAATAATATATATATTTGTGATTTTTAATATTTATATTTAAGCATCGTATAAATGATATAAAAAAAGATTTATTTAATATTATAATGATAGTCTATATACCTTAGTAATTAATTAAATATAATATAATATAATTATGGTTAATTCATTTATTCAAATATTATTTAAATATAAATATAGTTGATAAACAAATTAATATGCAAGTGTATTAAATAACTATTGGGTAGCCCAAGTTGCAAAAGGGTTGTTTTTCAACCCTCGGGTAAAGGGTTTGATTCTCATCAGCAAATTAATTTTAAATTGGACTCATGCTAGATGAGCCTAATCCCTCAAAATCACATAGTTTATTCAATTCATTAGTTTTGCTAGTTCTGCCAATTGGATCCTGATTCAATGGGATATTGGCCCCTTTGACCAAATCAGACCAGCCTAATGAATGATTAATGGTCAGACTAATTTTATCAACTTGTCCAATCTAGTTTTCTCATCTTTAGTATGTTTTCAAATGTTTGAGCATCAGATCAAATTGACCCTCACTCATATTAGCTTAGCAAACAAGATATAAAACTTCATTATATTTTCCTAATTAATATATTTTATATTATAAGTTAGAAATATCCTTCGGATACAAATAAAAGATTTTCAATTTGGTTAATGATGGTAATCAAATTGATAATATACAAGTAAATAATCAAACACAATCAAATTCTTAGTAAGAGATCTTACTATAGAAGATAAAGATATAATTCATCACATTCAATTTCAAAAAAAAATCCTCATAATTTTTTGATCATTTAAATAAATATTAATGAAAGAAAAATCAAAATTAAAATTAAGTTATTTGGATAAATAACTCACAAGAAAAGACTAACAAAATAATTATTGATGAGTAAAACATGTTAAAAAATAAGAAACTAAAGTTGAATACTATTATACTCAATAATACTCAAATAATGACTATTGGCTAAAACAATATCTTATAAGCAAGCAAATAATATAATAAAAAATATGATTATATATAATCTGAATATTAGTTCTTGAATCAATAATTTAAAATATGAAATTAAATAAGTCATAAAAGTTATGATACATGAAGATCAATAAGGATATGTTGCACCACATTGAAAATCAATCCCAAATATCCCCATGCAACAAAAATTATGATAAAGTGACTTTGTGAGGACCCATGAATGAATCCGGTAATTGGTTTATCTTCCTCAATTGCTTATAGTACTCTCTGTCTCATCTCTAGAAACAAGACTCAACAATTGTCTCATGTATAGCTCATCATCTTAGAGTGTGTACACTGAATTAAAACTCTCTTGCATCTACCTCTACCTCACGGTGAAATAATTCTGTGAGAATCCCTGGATAGATTTGGTCGTAAGTTTATCTCTCTCAATTGTCTGTAATACAATCGACCTTATCTTTAGAAATATCACTCAACAATTATCTCTGGTGTGTCTCATCTTCATTTAGTGTGCATATTCAATCAAGACCATCTTGCATATTCATCTATTATAACTAGTACTCTTTCAATTGTTAACAAATATAACATGAAATATATCTCTAGCATCTCATAGTCTATCTCATATAAATTGAATAGCTCATTGGTGTAACTCTTATCTATAAGGAACTCCATGTCTCACAAAACCTAGTAGTGGATACTAAAAAAGTATCAAATAATTAATATAAGATTTTTATGCCCAAAAACTTCTCTAGTTGTCTCAACATCTATGTAGCTTTGACATCAGTTAAAAAAACATCCAGGAATTATATAGCTGACCGAGTAAATTATGCATGGCGAGTGGTAACATGTCCAGACTCATTTCTCCCCTAGTCTCAATCAAAGAGTTGAACTACATTATATATCTTTGACTTTTAAGATGAGTATAAAAATATAATAAACTACAATAGAATCTTATATAACATGCAAGATGAAAAAATAATTTAAGTTAACTTTAATTCAATGAACTGCCACATTGCCCCACCAAAAATCAAGAACCTATAATTAATCACTTCTCCCACAACTTATCAATGAGAAGTTCATATGTCATGTAGTCTATCATTCTTTGATCAAATAATCAAATCTTACATATCCAGACTTGTGTTATCCACTATAAGTAATTTAGAGTTTCAAATTTTTTAACTATAATAATCAAAATTTCAACTTTCTTCGTCAATAAATATTCCATCCAAAAGAAAAATCAATTAAAAAATCACCTCCCAAATAACTTAAAACTCTAATTTGGATTCTATCAAAATTAGGAATCCTAATTTTTGGGGTTTCTGAAACTATTGCCCTAAAAATTAAGGATTCATGGCCTAGCTCAAGTATACTACTTGGGATCATATGAAGTACATCAAGATGAATTTTCTTCCCCATATATAAAATTTAAGATAGAAATATTTTTACAACATATATTCATACAATAAAGTAACTAGCAAATATCTTTATAAAATCTTTAAAAAAAATCTCAGCCTACCATTCTTTTCTTCGTATTAAGTATTGAGGACTTGTATACACCAACTTGATAGGTGTATTAAGTATTCTATTTGTTTTTTTTTTTTTTTAAGTTTTTAATAGGAATATTTAACTTATGAGCTGTATCAGTTATTTTCGTCCATTATATACCGATATTAATTGTATGACAATTGATATTAAGTATTGTTTATTTTATTTCTACATTTCAATTTTCAACACTTAAATTTTAATATTGTATTCAAACTATTTTTTTACTTTTTCATTAATTTATATTATAATAAACAAAATTTAAGGATTTTCTTTTAAAATAAACAATCATATATATCTACAAATTATCAACAAAAATATATATCAAACTAGCATGTGTGATCATCATAAAAAATCCTCAGCTGCCTAAAATAATTAGATTATCAACAAAACTATGAACACCACCTTGATGTGTCAAATAAAAATTTCTTTGATATTTTTATAACTGGTATATCTTACAATCAATAAAAGTCATCATTTTGATACTTGACTTCAAAATCTTCAACTTTCCAAAAATGAAATATCTAAGTTGAGCATGGACAATCAGAGAATCAATGATAACCAAGCACAAATTGGGCCGTCGAGTTTGAACAATGTATAGTCCATTTTGCTCAATCTACATGTCGTCTAATTGGTCATCAAGCTTGCATATAAATATCAAAAGAAAAAAAGACAATATCATCACCTAATTACTTAATAAAATAACTTGTTGAATATAGATTATGATAAAATACAAACACAAAAAAATATGCATAAAAAAAACTCAACATTGACAATATCATACCCCCTAACTCGTATAACATCATCATTGATCACAATAATATCAAAATATTTATCTTCATAAAAAGGGTAAAAGAGTTTGATCACTCATGGCATGAATACTAGCTATTGCATATATAATCCAAAAGTCTAGAGTAGCATAACAAGAGAATACTATAAAAATAGGAACTTTTTGGCTAGAGTTAATAATATATAAGTAAAGAAGTCTAAAATACTCCTTTAGAATAAGTAAGACTAGACTAGTTGGTGTACACATGGAAGATCTAGTCTGAATGAAGCCAAAAATTTGTGGTATAGCCTATGAACCCTAAGGTGTTCTTCATAAGTTAGAATGTAACATTCAACAATTCTCCTAAGTATGTCATATATAATACAAAAGTCTAAAGTAGGATAACAAGTCACTAGTGGTTTCCTCCCTCTTGAAACACCCCTCTCGACTTTCTCAATCACCGCATGGAAAAGTCACTATAGTTGTATGACTGATCATTCAAACTCTATTCTATTTGGGTCTAGCTGTAAATATATGAATCATCCTCTTGTAAATCTCCACTCAAAATATCCTCTTAATAAGGATTCTAATCAATAATGTGGTGTATTACTCAATCTCATCAACACAAAGAAATCTATCAACATAAATTTTACTTTATCAATCATCTCACAGACTTGTGTTCAAGTTACATAGTGAGTCACATCATCCTAATCAATTATTCTATGTATCAATAGCTAGGTAATACTATCAATTGAGTAGAATTTCCCTAACGAGTACATCGATATAGTCAAATCACAAACTTTATCGTATGCATAGCAAGGATCAAATATGATTATCATACTCAGATCAATCGATTATCATAGAAAAACTAGCAATCATTAACCATTGATCAATCATTTGACTCTTTCTCGGGTTGCTCAACTAACAAAAGTCTCACATACTTTTGGTCCATAAACTAAATCCTCACCGAAACAAAACACAATGAATATGTATCCACATTCAATTTTTATTGAGTTATTCTCTGAAACTAATTATAATCATTTTTATGAACAAGAGGCACAAAAAAAAATAAGTGTCCACATTACAAAAAATAAACCAACACAATCATAACACAGATACAAAGTACCATGAAAGCACACCACAAAACACTATAATGGTCACCACAAGCACCACCATGGCGCATAACATATATTATAATTTTCCACCAATTAAACTATCATGGAAACCACCCCAAAATCCATTGTAATAATCCACCACCAAAAAATGGCATGATAATAGTAATCACAAGCACCACCATGGTACTCCACACCTTAATGTGGCAGTCCACCACTAGAACCACTATGGAAACCACCATACAATCATCATACCACCAAGACATGCCCATTGCACATCCACAACCATTATTCACGTGTTTATGAAAACAAAACAAACAGGAATGTTGTGATTAAACTTTGAACACTTCCAAAACACTATCGTTAGCATCATGCATGGTTCTCCACCACCTCAATCATTGTGTGCCATTCATGATGCACCACCATGACCCTTCAATACTATTACAGTTAATGGTTTGTTATTTTTTTTATTTTATTTCTGTTTTATGAATGAGAAGACTCAACCTATGTAATGTCACATTCCAATTAGCCTTTTATATAAGAGTTTAACCTATAAACATTATTCTTATTGAGATTTCAGATGTTATTTTTATTTTGGTTTGCATTTCAATATAGTATCAGAGCAAAAAACTTAGAGAGAAAAAATATTAGGATTTGTAGAGAATACACGTGCACTGTACTAGAACAGTGCACATAACACTACATGTAACAAATGCAAGAAGTGCACAATGAGACAATCAGAAGGGCATCACGCCACCTTAGTTCCTTGTCACAAACCCACTGTGTGCGAGGATTTTTGTGCTAAAACATTAGCTACAGCAGGAGTTGTTTTAGGCAGTAAGTGTTGTAATCTTCTTCTAATTTGTTCTGCAATATTTTGAGCAGGATGCCCTTCGGCTACAATGGTATTTTTTGCACAATATTTTCAGGTAGAATGCCCTAGTTAGTTGTGCAGTGCCACAGTGAGTTTTGTAAGGTAGTTACAAGTAAATATCCTAATTTGATGCAATAGTTTTTGTTGTGCAATGGTATTTTGTGTGGTGGAATCTTGTGTGATATTTTTGAACACATTATCAGACAACTTTCTTATTTTGAGGAAAGTTAGAATTATGATCATTACTTTATAAAAGGTTGGAAATCAGAACAATGCACGGTGAGATACAGAAGTTGAGACATGATTCTTTGTTTGGGACATTCTAGACTACTAGACAAATAAACCAACTAGTAAAGAGACGAGAGATAAATGATTATAGACAATTGTATATTTTTTGTTGTGATGTAATAGTCCATTGAGGTAGAATTAATTAGAGGTGTCAAACGGAACGTGCGGGACTGGCCTGGCCCATTTTTTTCAGGCCCGACCATGCTTTCGTGCCCGGCACGGTTTTGTGAGATTCAGCCCGGCACAGGCCCACAACACGATCCACCAGGTTCGGTCCGGTCAGGCCAAATCCTAAATTAAAAAAAATTAGGAATTCTGCGCGCACCGTCGCGCTGAACCGCTAATTTTAAAAAATTAGGGTTTCGGCATCCCCGTAACCCTAATTTTAAAATAAAATTGATTTTGACACTGTACCATGCCTAGGCCAGGCACAACACGATCGTGCCGTGATCGGGCACGGCACGAGCCCGGGCACAGAAAATTTCCATGTCAGGCCAGCCTAAGCACGACCGAATCGTGCCGTGCCTCGTGCCGGGCCAAGCCGGCCCTATTGACACCTCTAGAATTAATATCAATATTTTCAAATTTGATGTGATTCTTTGTTCTTAAAATGTATGTCAGATTATACTCATTTATAGTGACGTTGAACATGGGATAGTATAATATTGATAGTATACATTAATGATATTCTAATTATATGAAATTATCAATTAGATATATCTAAACAAAATTATTTTTATATACATAGTTTCAAATAAAAAATTTTAGATGTCCTAGGAATTTTTTAGGTATTGAGGTTGCATATTTAAGTTACAAAATTTTTCTTTCTCAGATTAGGTATATTTTAGTTAATATTGGTATGATATAATACACATTGGTCGACTTACCACTTGATCCAAATTTAGGCTAATCTATGGGTACATCTAAATATAGAAAAATCATAGACAAGTTGAATTATCTAATAATGATTATACTAGATATCGCTTATATTATTAGTATAGTTAATTGTTTGTTAAATTATCTCAAACTTATATAAATAAATACTTAAGATTCTCATATATGTAAAAAAATTTAAAACATGATATTTTATTACTTTTAGTTGAGATATAGTTGAGAGATAGAATTGAAAGATAACTCTCCTAACTGGAGGCCCAAATAAATGAAGAGGAGAAAAAAATAATAGATTCGTATGTACCTCATGAATCTTTATTATTCCTAGACATGTTAAAAAACTCATATTCAAAAAAATAATATTAACACTAATTAATATTCTATCAGTTTCAATCAAATTATATTTATATCATTTCTAGGTACTAATAACTAAATATATATATTTACTTTTAGCATCATCTTATCACATCTCATATTGAGATCATGACTAAAAGAAATGGTTTCAAAATAATTTTTTTCTATTATATAAGATCTAAAATAATTTCTAATAATTTATCGATTAATAAAGTAATGTGTAGTTGACCTCATCACCCAAAAAATACTTCTACCAAAGATAAATATTTGAGTTGTCTAAACCAAATATATATTTTGTATTTTTACAACAATTTCTAATAAGTTATGTACCCAAAAAATAAACCAACTAATTTCTAATAAATTCTAATAAGTTATCGATTAATAAAAGAAATGGTTTCAGATAATATTTTGAGTTGTTCAAAATAAATATTGTGTAGATAACATATTCAAAATAAATATTTGATAAGATAATTTGGAATAAGAAATTTAATGTATAATATCATGATCAGTACAATAAGTGTTAAAGTTATCTAACATAATTTGCCTACAATTAATAAGGAAAGCTGCTCTAGTAAATAATCACTTCTAATAATTTTTATATTTTTATTAAATTAATTTTTTATTATTTTATAAAATATTTACAAAAATATATATATAAATCATATATTAGAAAAGAATCAACCAAGTAAATCGAATATAATAATCATTAAATATATCCAGGTATCAAAACTCAATCATAGTATCATATCTATTAGGTCCTCATATATTAGAATGTATTAGATTAAATAGGTTTTTACTCAAACAAGTATGGTGAGCAAAATAAAAAACTCTAATATATTTTTCAAATTGATATTTTTCACATTGTAGTATAGAGGCATCTCAAATATTATGACCCATTATTCTCTGCTTGGATAGTCATGGGTCTCCAAGTTCTGAATGAACAAGTAGTTGATCAACTACATTCAAACACCAAGTGAGATATCTTACTATATAAGTAAGTATATAAAATCCATAATACTTAGTCCCAAAAATACCCTTTCACAAAGACTTTGATCTTACTAAAAAATATCAAAAGATTAAAAAAGAAGCCAAAGTTAAAATATTTACTGCCATGAAAGACAAATCATGAAAAAAAAATATTAAAACAATTAAGAATAAAAAAATATATAGAAGAAACATAGGGTCCAATTAAATATTGACATAGCCAGAGATTTTTGATAGTTTATCATTGAGTATAATAAAATTCAAAGAATAAAGAATAAAGAAAGTAAAAAAAGATGAAAGATCTTTCACATAATTATTTTTTCATGAATTGATAATTCAAAGTTTGAAGAGAAAAAAATGAGTCATAAAAACTATAATACAAAAGAAATAGAAAGTATTTATCATTGCCTTACTTGCATGAAATTTTAAATATTTCTCTCCAATTAAAAACACAGAAGAATGATTATGTGAGAAATCATAGAAAACTTCGATAATAGATCTATCTCCTTCCACCTGTAGTTTTCTCGGAACTTCTATTTGAAAACAACTCCTAACAACTCTGCCAAGTGTGGCCACTCATCCAATAGTGTATACTGTATACACTATACTGAGGCTCTCCTTTTTATGCATTTATTATGACTAGTATATTTTCAACAATATATCTCTCCAACAAATCTTAGTTTGCCTCATATATACAATCAGGTGATAATCACATGATATCCCAAATTTTGACGATAGAATGCTAAGAAATCATTAGGTAATGAATAGAGAAATATCATGCCAAGAAATCTCTCAATTTTCCTTGCTCTGTTAGTTACATTCATCTTTATTTGGAATATATCCACAAGGTGTATAGCTTGGTTTTTGAATTGGATAAAGTGAGGTGTGACTTGTGACATACTCCAACTCTCTAGACTCTACTTGTCTTAATCTCATAAAAAGTGAAACAGCATCATGTATATATGAGGTGTGTGATAAGTATCATAATAATATTATATTTTATAATATCATGCATATCTTACATGAAAAAAGAATAAACATCAACTCTATATCAATAAATTATTACATAGAAATCAATAATTAGAAACTTTGTGTAGCTAAGTTTGAAGTCTTTATTGTACCATCACTAAGATGCTCCTTCATCAGATGGTTCATCATCCTTATCCAAAAAACTATGTATGACCTTTAATAGCCCATTATGATAATTTTATGGTTTAATTATTCTAGATATTTATATACCAACTTGAGATGAGTATTATGATTTATATTTATTAATTTTTTGTTATTTTGCTTTTTTATTATTTGAATAGGAGCATCTGACATATGAATTATTCCAATCCAATTAGTGTCTATTTATAAGGCATTCTCATTCTACACATTTATAATAGAGTTAGTTTGAGTATTTCATAATATATATTTATTTTTTCTATGTCATCAAAGTTTAATATTAAAATTTAAAATTAATAATTATTATAAATATTGTATAAATCTATACAAAATTAATGTACATCATATCACTCATGCATCAACATTATATTTTATTTTTCATTATCTGTGAATCTATAAAAAACTTTAAATTTATAAATATAATTACATGACACTATAATTCAGTAATATGGGTAGTTGTCATAATTTTTTTTATACTTTTATTTTTGTTTTATATTTTTGATTGGTGAACCCAACTTGTGGGTTGCCCCAATCACCTTTGTATTATATAAACACATTTAATATATATATATTTATTGAGAGTATTATCACGATTATTTTTCTGGATTATTTTTTGTAACATCGCATCAAAGCAAGCCTAGAAAACATTTAACCCAGGTTAATATGGGTGAGATTTATAAACCCTAGGAGGAGAATCGTGTGTATTATACCAGCATAGTACAAAATGCATGATTATTCATTTGTGTACATACAGGGCATGTGTGGTGGTTAGCAGTAGGCAAGCATTATGGTTGGCATCATGCATGCATGGTGGTTGGCAGCAGGCAAGTGTGGTGGTTGGCAGCAGGCATGCGTGGTTGTTGGCAGCAGGTACGTGTGGGTAAAGGAAACAAGAGCATGAGGTTTTGGCAGCAGGCACGCACTATTGTAGCAGACACTGCAGATACACAATTCTAGAAGCAGACACATGCAGATACACAATTCTAGAAGCAGACACATGCAGACACAATTCTGGAAGCAGACACATGCACACACAAAATTCTGGAAGCAGACACATGCAATAGGTGGTAGCAGGCAGGCATGATTGGGAGGCAGCAGAAGAGGCAGTAGTGGTAGTAGAATACACAATGATACCATACAATGGCACGTTGTGGTCGCATGAGGTGGCGCATGATGATATTTTGAGAAGAACCTCAATTAAGATTTCAAATGAATTAAAATAAATAGAAATTAAGATTTACAAAAAATCTAATTTGGTATAATTTTATTTTATTTTTGTGAGAAATAAAAAATTTGTGCATAATATTAAAAAAAAATTCGTAGTGAATGATGAAAAGCCTCAATTAAGCATACTCATTATAAAAGAAATAAGTCACACCAAAATAACTATTATATATTATTTTCAAAGATGAGATCGAGAGTTATACAAAGCATTAAGCAGATATATTAATTATCAGAGTCATCCAAAAGTTCTCACACAGTTCATCAATTACTACACTTATACTTATTAGGCAGGATATAACAAATAATTCTCTAATATAACAAAAAATTCTTTTATTCTTTCATATATTATTAATTATCTTACTTATACAATCACTTCTAACTCATTAATTATCGAGACAATAACTAATACTCATATATCAATAACTAAATTTAATTTGCTATTTTTATTGTAATAAAATAGTATATAGTTAATAACAAATGTTTAAAATCATTGGATATGATAGCATCCAATTTGGATTTTTATTATTTTATCATATCTTTCTTATTCTCGAATGTCTTACTCGTTTACCAGCGGTGAGTTATCTTCCATACTACTTAGTTATGACTATCTTTTATTTCTACTAATATTTTTTTGCATGATTGAAAAATTTTGCAAAATATTTTATTTTTGATTAAACAATGTGGATTATATGTTCTCTATTCGACAATAAAATCTCTTTCAATATATTTAAGTATTTTGAAGTCTTTACTTGAGCATCCTCAACTTAGTCATTCATTACTAGACAAGTTAAGAATATTTTACTCTAATATAATGATAATATTACATCTCTATAATGTGTAACATCAGTTAAGAAAACTTATATAAAAGTCTTCTATCCTATACGTCAATTCAATTTGAGCATAGGCCTATTCAATCTAATCCAATCAGATATATAAAAAACTTGTAATAATATAACTAAAAAAGTATTAATAATATAATCAGTTTTATTGATCACTTCTTAAAATATACATGGATATATTTTTTTTATGATATATGATAATTTTTTTTACTTTTTTAAACTTTTCATAAAATATTAAAAATTAATTTAATAAATATTTAAAAAATTTAAAAAAAATGATAATATATTTGAATATACATCAGACTAATTCAATACTTATTATATATATTATAAGATTATAGATCATACTTCAAACATTGGCATATCCCAACAAAATATGATTGCTAAATGAAAAAATAAATTTGCAATTGAAATATCTTGGATGCTCCTACTTTGAAAAAGTATTCAAATATATTTTATGAAAATATGATTTTAATCATAATCTACATCATCAATCAGATATTTTCTTTTATCATTTCTCAATATATCTTTTCAGATCTCATAAACTAATGATAGGCTATTTAGCATGCCTCCATGAGTTTAAGATGAACTTGTTTTGCCCTTAATTGTCCTTAATTACATATCTCATAAACTAAAGAGATATGTCTTCATTAGATACTCTAATATCCAAAAAAAAATACCAACCTTTTTTTACCAGAGAATTAAAAAAATTTTAATAAGTATAAATGATTTATTTTTTAACCAAACTTATTTTTTTAAAGCCTAGAAAAAAAGTAAGTGCAAATATTATATTTGGATTCATTACTTTTTTATTCCTTACATGTAACCCTGCTTATACGTCAAATTAATAAAGAAGATTATTCATCGATTGTATTCATCATGTAGATACTCAGTATGATATTGCTCTCATTGAGTCATTATATCTATATCAAATTCAAATCATATTACTTCTAAAAAGAATGAAGATTCTCAGAAATAAAAATCTCCTTTAGTCCTAGATGACATAGTTACTACACAAGTATTTCCTAGTATATGCTAATATTGAGCTAGTAACTAGAAGATATGTAGAGGTTAGAGGTATCAAACGGGCCGTGCCGGGCCGGCCCGGCACGTTTTTTCCAGGCCCAACCGGGCTTTCGTGCCGAGCCAAGCATGGCAAGGAATGGTAACCGTGCCGTGCCTATCCCGGCATGGTTTTTTGGGAGTTCAGCCCGGCACGGGCCTGTGGCACGATTGGCCGGGTTCTGCCCGGTCGGGCCGAACCCTAATTAAAAAAAAATTATGATTTCGACGCCCAGTAACCCTAATTTTTTAAAAAAAAATTTAAGCACGGCACGAGGCCCGGTTGGCCTCGGCCCGGCACGGCATGATTGTGCCATGGTCGGGCACGGCACGAGCCCGGGCACGGCTGAACCGTGCCCGGGAGAGAGGGATACACTTAGAATATGATTACTCATACTATGGAGGCACATCACAGACCATTTGACACCTCTAGAAATATGATTACTCATAACTTAGAATATATACTAGGAGAGAGGGATACACTTAGTCAGCTCATACTAGAGACGAGCCTATCGAGCAACCAAATAATAATGTAACTAGTCCTTTTAATCTCGTTATTTGATCATTCTCTGAATTGAATAGATGAGTTATGCTCAACACGTCATTTCACAGGTTGTCTTACTTGCTTATTATTCTTTCTTTTGTTTATTTTAATACTATTAAAAATACTAGAATACATTAATCTCATTTTGAGACATTATCACATTTAGGATGATATAAAATTATGATGTACGATCTTGATTATTTGATTGCTCTCTAAATGGAATAGATGATATATACTCAACAAGTCATTTCACAGGTTGTAATACTTGCTTATTATACTTTCTTTTGTTTTTTTTTATTAAAATACTAGAATACATAAATCTCATTTTAAGACATTATCACATTCAGAATGATGTCAAATTATAATGTACGAGATGCATACCCTCTGCTCTAATAAAAATTATAAACTATCCTCACAACATTCAAAAAGTTTTGTTGGTTGCATATGAGAGTGTTCATTGTGAAGACGATAAAAATAAAAAATTAGATTATATTTAAGTGAAACTTGTAGCAAGTACATTTACTTAAATATTTAGTGCAGACGATCAAGATATTTACTCTTTAATAATCAAAAGATCTCAGTATTGATTCTTATTTATCTTACAATATTTTATAATTGGAAAATACACCAAGAAAACATCAAAAATATATTTCTTCACGGTGAACTTGAGAAGAAAATATAAATGAAGTAGCCACTTGATTTCAAACAGCACAGTCAAATATAATTTACAAATTTAAAAAATATTATATATCATGAAGTAATCACCAAGAGTATGATTTACAAGATTTTTACTGACAATTATCTTATTTAAAAAAACATGAATGTGTTACTAAGTTTTCTTTATATTTCTAGATGAATCCTAATGGCAATATAATTTTATTGATTATCTATGTAGATATAATTTTGATTACTAGTAATGACGAGTTGGTAATCACTCAACTCAATGGATACTTTCAAGTATAATTTCAAATGCCGAACCTTGAGAAACTCAAATATTTTTTTATTATAGATATCACTCATTCTACGAGGATATCATTTTGTTATATGTGATATATATTTCACACTTACAGAGATTAATCTTTTGGGTTGTGCTCGACAGCTCCAACAAATACTTTAATTGATCAAGGTACTAATTTTACTTTTGATATAATTCTTTCAATTAGCTTTTATACTTATATGAAAATCATATAAACACTAACTATCTAATTATACTCAAATCACAAATATAATACGCAATTAGTATAATTAATTATTTCATTAATTCTTTTTAATGTATTCACTTGAACACGATTATATTCTACTTATACTGAAATATGTGAATAAATCTCATGGACTTGAGATCTTTTTTAGAGATCATGGATATTTCTAGTTGGCTGGATATTCAGATTTGAGTTAAATATCAATATACACTAAGAGGAGATGCCTATAATAGAATTTTATATTTTTCTTGAATTAATCTTATCACTTGAAAAAGTAAAAGATTGACAATTATTTCAGGAACTTGTATATAGATAGAATTCAAAATAATGATAATAGTTACTTTTAAGATATTTTAAATATGTCATCTACATGAAAAAATTATGTCTGCACCATCCTCTCTAACAATGATTTACTGTGAAAATTAATAGTGAGGAATATAATTTGCAATCTGACGATTGAACAAAACATATAGAGGTGGATTGTTTATACCTAAGAGAGCAAATTTAAATAAACTATTATTATATTATACATTCAAACAACATAGTAGTCGATAAACATCTTCACGAGGGCTTTGAAGAAATCTCAGCTTCATTTTTTTCTTTCAAGCTTAGTATAGTTGACTTTGCAATTATACACACTAGCTTGATGAGAGATTTGACATTTTTTAATGCTTTTATTTTAGGTTTGTATTTTTCATGAGAGCACCCGATATGTGAGTTACCCAATTAATTTTGTATATTATAAAAGAGCATTTAAAACTATGAATTTTATTTAAAGCATTATTATATTTATTTTTTAGTATTATTTTTATACATTAATATTCTAGATGTTTTTAAAGTATTATTATATTGACCTGTAATATTTTAATTAGACAAATTAAAGAAAAAATTATATCTTAATGTGATAACAAATATTTTTGTTTAAAGGTAATAGGTCTCAACTTAAAAATAGTTAAACACGACCTATCTAATTTGTTAAAGATAAGACTTAAGGACAGTTTGATAACACACTTAAAATCTTCAAACCATTGAAAATTAAAATTTTTAATGATTTAAATTTTAAATGCGTTTGATAAAAAAAAGTTGGGGAGCTGAAAATTTAAATTTTAAGTAAAAATTCATTGAAAATTTTAAGTAGGTAAAGACATACTTAATGTTAAAGGCTAAAAATTTTCAACAAAATTTTTTTTCAAAATTATCATTTTATCATTTTTTTTCATTTCTTTTTTATTTTCTCATTCATGCTACAGTTCAATTTGTAAATCTGTTTTCTCCTCCTATTTTCTCTTTCACCACAATTCTAACCCTAATTCTTTTTCATAATTAATTTAAAAGAGGAAAATAGTAAATCAACTAGTTATTTATTAATTTTATTTTTACATTAAAATTTTAGATAGTTTTAAAAGTTTAGATTTATTGATTATTTTTTAAACATTTTTATTTTATTTTTTTGGATTTATGATTTATTTATGAATATATTTTTAGAGATTTTATTTTTTGTAATAAAAAAATCATTAAAAATTCTATTTATGTTAAATAATATATAATATAATGATAATAAGAATAAATATGTATAATACATCATTTTCAACATTCAACATTTATAGTTATCAAACAATATATTTATATTTAGGATTCAATTAACAATAATGTATCAAATAATTTTTCAATACAAATTCAATACTTATAAAATTTCACCTTAATTTTTCAGCACTTATTTTTCAATACATAATTTTTTTAGTTTTATTAAATGGACCCTTAGTAGGATATATAATTCTCTCATACCCACATTAGGCAAAGATTCATCTTCACTGGGTATATGCATTCTAACATTTTTGTTGAGATTTAATTTATTTTTATTAGATAAAAAAATAAAACATATCTAGTAAGTTGACAAGTATATTCACTTAAACATGATAAATCTCAACTTTGAAACAATTAAACAAAGCCTATCTAATTGTTCTAACATTCTAACATATTTGTTGACAAGTATTTTATTTTCTATTTATTATTTATGTTATTTTTTTTATTATTTTGGGAGCACCCAATATGTAGACTATCCCAAACCATATATATATATATATATATATATATAGTTTATATTGTATTGTAGAATTATTTTTTCACAATTAATAAAATTTATTTTTTTCTCATTTTTTATCTCCCTCTTCTCATCCCTTAAGTTTAAAAAAATCATTGTAGCCAAAACCCTTATATGGCCACAACATAGTATTAGAGAGTGTTTAGGCAACAGATGTGGTGGCATTGGGGTGGATGAGTGATGGCATATCCTTTGGTGGTTCCAATGATAGTAATCATTAGCATTTCATGGCAATAATGATAGCACTTTATTCTGTTGAAGTAAAAAAACTCAAGTACAATGGATATTTTTGAGCTTTTCTTAATATATTATGTTTTGGTAGTTCCAGAATCATTTTCTGGTGCACAATAGTGTACTCACAATAGCAAACATGGACACACCAGTACAAAAGTGCCATGGTGAGCATATAGATGTTTTAAAATACTTAAAACTATTATTTTTGAAAAGTTTGCAGTAGATTATAACAATTGTACAAGTTTCTTTTCCATTTAATATTTATATGAAAGTTTACTATCTTATGAATTTTTTTAGACAAAAGTCAGATAAATAGTTGGAATTAGTGCATGATCACTAAAGATAATTCAATAAAAATTAAGGACAGACTCATACTCTGTGGGATATGTCAATGTGATTATAATTTATGACCCAAGGTTATATGAGCTATTTATTTAAAAACTCACCTCAGACTAAATTTTATAAGTAGATGGTGGATACACAAAATTTAATATACATTTGGCAATCGATTAATCCCAATGTGACCAATGTATTTTATTCATGCAGCACATGCAAAAAAGTTTGGGATTTGATTGTATCTAAGTATTTTTCATCAAATTTTTTATATGATGGTATTACTCAATAATTGTCATGCATATTGGTTAATCAGGACAAGATGATTCATTATGTGACTTGAACATAACTATGAAAAAAATTATTGGTATAATATCTGTGTTGACAAGTCAGATGGCATTGCAGAAATTTGATGATGAAATTTATAATATTTTTTATATGCATGCATTTGGAGAGCAAATGTTACTTTGGGAAATAAATTCTTGGAGAAAAAATATCAGCACTTCTCTCCAAATTTATCAGAAAATAACTCAAATATCTATAATTATACATATATCAAGTGAAGTTGATGAGATCAATAATAGCATTATAACATCTTCATCATGTAGAGGCAGTGAAAGAGCTGAAAGAGTTGATAGAAATATTCTAAGATGCAGAAAAAATATAGTGACATATTCTTTCAATGGAAGGTTGAGGCATACTTAAGATAGGTGTTGAACATTGCACCCTAAATTACGATGATCTTTTTAGGGTTTAGAATTTATATACCATAATATTGGACCTAGTCATGTTAATTTCTCTATGATCATGTCTATTGATCATATTATACTTACAGTTTCTCTTGATGAGTATGTCAAACTTCTTTCTTTAGATGAACCTAGTTAGGCACGTCTACATCCACTACTCTTTCTGATAACCATCTCAATCAATATTTTTGGGTCGTAAATTCTAAAGAAAATACTCATGTCACAGATAATAGCATTATTTTTATTATTTCTTATAAAGTTTAAACTTCTAATATTATCATGATCAATGGCACTATTGTATGAGCCAAGGATATAACAAAGTTAATGTTAAACTTTTTTGAAGTATTTTTTTTATATGTATCAGAATTTTATTATAATTTATTTTATAATAATTACATTACGAAGCCTCAAAGATGAGACATTATTTTATCTTTCTATAATATTTATTTGCAAGATTGACAAACTAAATAAATGACTTCCCTTTAAATTGAGTGAGATAAATTATACATGTTTTGTTTTCACTCACAGTACCCCTCCTAGATGTATGTCTACTATTGATTTATTTGTGATATACTTCAATTACATTCATCATTGGACAAATTAAAGATTTGAGATAAGCATTAGAAAAGTAAATTTTATTGAAAGTAAGTCATGTCATTTATAAAAGTATATTAAAACTTCCTATCTAACATAGCTTGATGACACTAAGGTGACGTTTATTTTTTTTTACTTAATACTGAATAGAATTTTTTTGAGATTAATTCTAAATAGTATTTAATAGCATTAAGTATTAGGTCATTTATTTTTTTTACTTAATACTGAATAGATAAGCGGTGACCGAAGTGAGGGTTTTGATTGGGTAAGAGTAAACTTTTTCTGAATGTAAAAAATCAAATTTTTAGTCATTTTTATTTCAACTATTTTTTCAAAAAATTCAATGATTAATTAATAAAAAATAAAAAAAAAAATAAATGACTGAATGCTAAAATCAAATTGATTTCAACATTCAGCCAAAAAAATAAACACGCCCTAAGTGGGACTTATTTCATTTAATTCACTTAGACATTTGATAATCTTGTAGAAAGATCACATATGATAGTTTAAGATATTTTATTATTTTTATTAATAATTATACTTAATTTATAGAATTGTAAATATTTAAGGAAATAACTCAAATGTTTTCCATTTTTATCAATTTGAATTAAAAAAACTCAAAGTAGATAACACATTAAGATGTCGAGAAATAATAATGCTTTATAATATGTTTATCATCAACTTTCTTATTTTTTTTAAAGAATAGAGGATATTCATTAATTCATTTTGCAAGATATAGAAGAATCATAAAAAAACTAAATTATTTGACAGTGAGCAAGTCAAATATCACATACATTGAAAGTATAATTAGCCATTTCTAGATTCTCCTAGACATATTCATAAGACACTATATATAAGATTTTCAAGAATATGAAAAAAAAAATCCAGAACATGAAATTATGTTTATAGATCATGAGCATTACTAGATAAAGATATATTGAGATTCCAATCAAGCTATGGCAATCATAGAAACGAGATTCGCCATTAATTTTTATAATCTTTTGCAAGAAACTTCGTCTCCTAGAAAAGAAAAAATATAGTTATTTTGAGATACAATACATAAATAGAGAATAAATCTATGGAATGGACTACTTATGAGTTCTTGTAGATCAATCAAATCTTAAATGATTTTTGCCTAACAATTCAGAAACCAATGACATTATATTGTGATAGCTAAGAAATTCATCATATTGTTGTCAATTTAATGTTCTATAAGCATACAAAGCATATTAATATTAATTATCATTTCATTCAATAAAATATTCAAAATAATTTGATTATCACTATCTATATACCTTCTACAAAGCAAATTGCAAACATCCCTAAGCTAGATATTTGTAACATATTGTTGACAAAGAATATTGAAGTTGGTTTATTTTTATTTATTATTTATTTTATTTATTTTTCATTGCTTGGGAGTACCCTACATATTGTTGTCCAAAATCATATATATAAATTATGTTATATTCTAATAAATTTTTTAATAATTTAAAAAAAATCACTTTTTTTCTGTACTCTCTTCCCCCCATTCACAAAAATCATTATGGTTAAAACTCTAATTTGGCTACAACAATCTTGAAATATGTTGTAATTTATTTGCCACCCAATATTTCCAACACTTTTCAATTATAAGTACCAAAAAAAATCCAGATATAATAGTATATTAACAAATTCTACTTCAAAATTATTATATACCATATTAAAAACATTATTTAAAAAAATCAAACTATTTTTCAAATGTTTTCTAATTTAAATGCATCCCAGAATTGTAACAATTCTACACATGCAAAAATGCGCCAATCAATAGATGATTCACCCAACCAGTAATACATACCTCACGATTTGTTTGTTCATCACTAAGTAGCTCTGTAAATGCATTTGGAGCATATTTGTCAACCCATAGTTGTTCAAGCCCATCTTGTGTTTCGCAAGCAGGAGCACCATCTATGTTTTCAAAACTAGACTGCAGTGTCTGCCACAACAAGATGCATAAGAAACTTTCTAAATACAACACAATCAAATCCCTCCCAGTCATGTCTTGAACCCAAGTAAAATCTAAAAATTTGACTGCCCCACATAAACTATAGAACAACTTTGATTTTATGTCACTTAGGAAGTTATCAACAAGGCCTGCCCAAGTGAAGTAAGTGGGTATAGAAATTAGAAAGAGATTGTGAGAACATAAAGGATCTTTTTAAAATAGTCAGCTAATATAGTTGGATGAGAGAATAATAATCATTAATCAAGTCTTATCCCAACTACTTGAAATCGGCAAGTGAAAGAATAAGGTGATGTTTATTTTTTTTACTTAATGCTAAATAGAATTTTTTTTAAGTTAAATATTGAATAATACTTAATAGCATTATGTATTAAGTTGTTTATTTTTTAACATTAGATAATAAGTATGGATATTAACAAGGCGAAATTTAAAAAAAAAATAAATGAGTCGAGTCAAAACGAGGTAGTCCCGTCCCAAACCTTCCATTGGCATCCATAATCGTAAGTATTATTAACTCTCCTCCTTATTAAATAATGATAATTTTTTTCTTATTTTAGTGAAAAATAATTTTTTCTGAATATAAAAAACTAAATCCTAATGTGAAAAAAACAAACAGGGCCTAAGTCTTAATATCTCCGTGAAAAAAAATTTCTCTAATCATCCAACTATTTCTGGAAGAGAACCAAATCCTCATGTGCACTCAACAAGCTCACAATAAAATTGATGTTGGGTATTTTGCACTTTGATCGTGTATTTAACTTATTACAAAGATTACCTTGTCAAAAACTTCTTGCTCCAATCTTTTTAAAAGAATATTGATTGGCTCTGATATTAGACCTGCAAAACGAATAGCTAAATAAAAAAATGCAATTTTTTACTGTTGAGAGATAATGCTATATTCATGTAATTTTATTCTCTGTTTTCATTTTTATTTTCTGTGTAATGATAATGGAGTACCTAGTATATAAAGGCACTTATCATCTTGCAAGCACACATGTATAAATATTATCCATGTATTATGTTTAACATAATTGAAAATGTATCTTTCGTAAACATGATATCATTCTGAAAATTAAGATTTCTGAACAAGCAACATTGTTCAAGTGTACTTTTTCAAAAAAAAAAAAATATTGTTCGAGTGTACATTTTCAAAAAAAAAAAAATATTGTTCGAGTGTTGTTTTCAGTCAATTTTGCTCATCATCTCTAGCTGCATCACTTAATTTCGCATGTATGGAAATGCAAGGGCAACAAGAATTATTGATTGTTGTGGAAGACAAATGCTTGATTTCGCATCTGAGTAGAAGTGTATTGATGAATGATGGACAAGTCAAACATCAACCATGCAAAAATAATATAGTATTGCAATTTAGTATAGTCTGAAGGTTTATTTTTTTATTTGTTAATTTTTTTTGTTATATATTTGAGAGCACCTGACATGTGGGTTGCTCTAAATGATATAAATACTTGAATTTTTAGTTTTCAGATATTAATGAAAATAATATTTATTTATTTTTTCTCTTTCTTTTCACTCTCTCCCCTGAATATTGCTGGAATCTTAATATATTTCTTTAGAACAATGTATCTGAGCTATTGAAGACAAATTTAAGATAGAAATGTCAAAAAGGCCGGGTAGAAAAAGCATTGCCCGTGGCACGGCACATTTCAACAGCGACAGGCCCAGCATAGTTAGGTCATAAACTATGCTTGGGCTTAGACCATGTTGGCCAAAGGCATAGCTCGTCCTACATATCTAATCAGGTAGCATGGTCCACTAGCCCGATGACCCAAATACATAGTGAGTCACCATTAGCCCATGCGGCTATGGTATTGCGAGGTATGCCCTTACTATTGCTTTTTCATACAAATGGGTATCAACAGAGACAACATGCTCTAAATGTTGTCTTTTTAAAATATATAAATATTTTTTAAAATTTGCAGCCATCTAATTGAATCTAATGGTTGCTAGCTAGAATCCAATGACTATAGTAATTATGACCAAATAAAATTAAAAAAAAAATAAAAAAAAAATAATAAATACATTTTTTTTATTATTTTCAAATCTCTATAAATAGAGATTAGGAAATTTAAAATTTTTTTTTTAAAATTTTTTCTTCTCTCTTTTATGCTCTTCTATCTCCTCTTTTGATAAGATGCTTTTTTTTTATATTAATTTTTTTATTTTATTGTTTACTTTATTGCTTATGGTTTAAGCTTATGCATATAAAATACGCAACAGTATGATTATTCAGTATTCAACTTGACTCGAGATTATATTTTAGAAATGGTACAAATTTTATAATAACACAGTCTTTTTTTAAAGATTTTTTAATTTTTTGTGAATTTCTAATTTATTTAGTATAATAATTAATTAATAAAAACAAATATTAAAAAAATGTCAGATTTTGAATTTAATAATAATAAATATGAAAATGACATATATATAAATAATAATGATAGCCCTATCGAATGATCTAAAGCCATAATTATGTTTTTCTATTAGTCTTGACCTAAACCTATTTGTAGTCTAAAAAATAAAAAATTAGACGAACATCAATAGTATAGACACAATTTAAAATAATACAAAATTGAAATTCTAATAATATCAAAAAAAAAAACAACATAATTTATATATTATCAAAATATATATACATATAAGAGTGAATATGTGACTAAAAAATTAAAAGATAGAATATCATATTTTTTTTAATGGTCTTTGTCAGAATATCATTTTTTTTCTTTATTTTGTATTTTCTATATTTTTTTAAGTTTAATATAAATTTATTATTTAATAATTTATGAAATAATAAATTATAATTACCAAATTAATTTTTTTAAAAAATTAATATTTTATACAAATTTAAAACATAAACCAAAATAACCAAAAATTTACAAAAAAATAATTTGGTTAGTGATAAAACAAACCAACATGTCACGCATAATGCCCGACATGACCCTGCATTATGTGGGTCAACAATGTCATGCTAGGCCACTATTATGGTTATTGTGTCTTGCCTAGCACGACACAGTGGCATAGTCATACCTCATTGAAATAGGGTTATGTTGACATGACACGGCCTGTTTAATACTTTTATTTAAGGTCAATCACAGAGTTTAGGGTGGCAATGCACCACATGCAAGTGCTAGATAGAATTTTTCCTAAAAATTGGCACCTATAACAATGGTGTCAATTTTGGAGGCATTCAAAAATAACTTTGAGATATTTGAGTACTTATAAATGGGATTTCCATATATGTAAATAAATTTCAATGGATTTTTGGTTGTACCCACAATGTCTCTGGTGATAGACTATCACATACAATATTTTTTTCCTATTGGCAAACTTGCATAGAGTTTGTGTTGCTTTTACTGTTTTTCTCTTACCTACATTTCATTTGATAGTTTCTAATGTTCGATTTTGTGACCCATTGTGTCTTTGGGATGCTAATTATTTTTTAAAGTTTTTTTTTTTTTTTTTGCTCTTGGCCATATTGTGGACTGTAATTAAAGTTGCCTTTTATAGTTGCCAAAATAATTCAGCACTGGTTAGAGTGGCAGTTCATTTTATTCTAGAATATTTGAGTTATACACTTTGAAAGTTTAAGCTTTTAAGTATTGTGGTATTGTCTGGAAATAATATGGAATCACCAAAGATAACTCAGTATAAAGTGAAAAACATATATTTATTATGGTTCCCTTCGATGAGAATTTAGTTCGTAAATCAAAGATATGTTAGGCACCTTTTAGTGTTGCCCCATGGACCATGTCACGACATGGAATAATCTGGCCAACCCAGCACAGCACAGTGACACAATCAAGTGCAGCATAGTTTCATACTGCGCCAGGTGGACATATATTAAATATTATCACCTTAATCAACCAAATATCATTTGTTATTCTTTTATGTTGCATCTCATATCAACTTTTATATTTAAGATGAATACTTTTTACTTTTCACCCAAAATTTTTAGGTTTACTTATTTCATTCTCGAATACTCTAAAACTCAATAAATATATAAATATTACTCACCCGATATCAGAAGAATCATTATGAATACATATGTAATATTTTTATAAGGACAAATCCTTATTAAATAATTCAATTTAAAAAAATATACTTTTAGACCATAATAGTAGGAACATCCATGTGTCTCTCTAATTATTACTCCTCATAAATCATAAGGTAACAGATACTTTTGCTCCTACTCTTGCACTTAATAGTACTAGCATTGTTAACTTTATAGAGAATAGTAAAACTTATCCTAAAGATTTGTGCCAAGAAGATGAGCCTAGTCATAAGCTAACAAGTACATTTGTAGACACGAGATTTAAATCTTTTAAGAAGATGAAATCAAAGTTGAGAGACTAAATAATCCTAACCAAAAATTATATATTAGACAAATATACCCATAGACTTGATTATCCCAACAACTAGACACAATTCCCTACTTGTGAACAATAATTTTGTATGCTGATTAGTGAACATTCAATATGTCATTGTTTATGTTTTACATTTTTACTATTTTTTACATATATTTTAAATTATTTATTAATCATGAAAAAAATACTCCGAAAGACTTATGCCTCAATATTTTGAGACTTTGTCTCACCTTAAACTTTTGCTTTTAAAAAAATAATGATTAATTTAATAGAAAGAAAAATAAGCAACTTATGAAACCACACAAATAATGGACCTAATAAAAATTTTAGAGATTTAGATGATTAATAATATTTTTTATTTATTATTATCATTTCATAATGTTTATAATTTACTTTTAGTAAATCTCAAGTTAGTTGGGATAAGACTTAATTAATGATTATAGATATTTTTTTATGTTTTAATATTATATGATATCATAATTTATTAATAACACTGAGATAAAGATGTTTAACATTAATTTTATTAAAACTTAAAATAATATATATGTTTCACATTAATAAATAATTATCAAATATATTTATATTTTATTTTTAACATAAAAAAATTGTGTGAGAAGGCACAAGCTACTAGGCGCCCAAGCACATCTCAAGCACCACCTTTAGTTGATATATAGATGAATCTAATATTTTCACAATTATGAATACAAAATGTCTAGGATGGATTGTCTAGTACTCAAAAATATTAGCATCTCATGAATCCCAACTCAATTATCTTGAAGGTAGATAAAAAAAGATGAATATATTTGGAATTGAGGAATCCCAACTCCAAAATATTAACATATAGAGCGTATCATTAAAATATGTATGCTTAAGATTTAAATAAACTTTTCATGCATCAAGCCAAAAGAGAATATCTATAACTATTTTATAATGCATGTAACAATTAGAAAATAAACAAGATGTACATTTGAACTAGATTAATCCATTTGGTTCAAAATCTAAAATGGAATAAAGAATATACAAGGTTCCTTGATTAGTGTCTGATGAGAAATAATCACTAATTTGGAGGCTTGATCAGCTTAATCAGCTTGGTCTAGGCTAGATGGGTTCATAGTTAGACTCATCTAACACACCACAACCCAAGTTGAAACAGGTCTATGCGTCATGCAGGGTCACCTCAATTTTCAGGCATGTTGTGTTGATAGGGCCACAATTGGTCACTAGACCAGTCTGATTCTGCCAATTAGTCTGGTATCCCATCAAACCGATTGAACAAGTAAACGGACAGATAGGCTAGTAGAACCAGCCATTTTTTATATAAATATTATTTATATACTAATTAAATAAAAAATATATATGTATTAAAATTACTTATAGATATCATTATTTATTTTATATTATTGAATATAGTAAATTAATTATATTTTATTTAATTTATAATTATTTAAAAAAAGTTTAAGTAGTTTAAAGAATTTTAAATAGTTTTCATATTTTTATCGACATTTTATTAATATGTTTGTTATACCATAAAATTAAAATATTATATATTTGTATTTATTGATATTTATGTCTATATATATATATATAAGTTTAAAATCATTTTTTATTTTAATAATGTATAAAATATATTTATGATATCACTAGTTTAATAATAGTTTGAAAATAATTCGATTGTACCCCAACCAATGAACCCCCAGCCAATGAACCACAACCATTAACTAGCAATTTTTTTTGGTTCAATTACTAATCTAGTATTCTCAACATTAATTTTCAAAGAATGAAATACACCCAAAAAAAGTCTCAATGTTTAGCAAGGTCCATAAAATATGACATACCTATAATATATGTGTGTATGTAAATATATATAATATAAATGAATATATCAGAAATATCAATAAAATATATACATCTATATATATTTTTATATACATGAATATATAAATATATACATACATACATACATATATATATATATATATATATATATTACTAAAAATATATAAAGACACCTAAAGGTGTCAAACGGGGCAAGCAGTGCCAGGCCGGCCTAGTTTTTTCAGGCCCAATAGGGCTTGCATGCCGTGCCTGGCAAGGCACGCTTTTTTGAAGAGCAAGCCTAGCACGAGCCCATGGCCCAAAATCCACACTGATTTGGGTCGGTTCGACCCAGTTCAAGGCGACCAATTCAAGTCAGGTCGGCCAATTTTTAAAAAATTAGGGTTTCAGATTTGCATCCCCCCGTAGGGTGTCACTCGATGCAGTGAGCTGACGTGCCAGGCACCTGTGCCGTGCCTGACACGACACGCAGGCCGAAAGCCTTCTGCCCGACACATCACGACTCGTGCCCAGTGTCACGGACTTAGTCACCAAGGTGCACATGGCATAGGCCCGGGCACAGGACTGTAGCATGTCGTGCCGGGCCAAGAACAGCTGAGCCGTGCCGGACTTAGGCCAAAGCCGGGCCAGCCCATTTAACACCTATAATGCATATGTCATACGTTTAATACATATATATACATACATATATATATATATAATATACATGTATTCATAAAAATATTTTCGTTAGAAAAAAATTAGCAAATCGCACAATCATGAATTCTTTGCATACCGTTATAGCACGATTTCGAGTCCACCTGCTGGCATTTATCCCCTCTCAACCCACATATCTTCGCATAAACTCTATCGCCTCCATTGGGAGCCATCACAGGAATAAAATCACCTTCAATTTCGGACGCATATCTCGACAAAGTTTTTGCTTCGTGCACTTTGCCCTGTTGATCCCAGCTGTTTCGTTCTTGTACCCGAAATGTTGGAAGCCATTCATCAATTTCTGGTTGTCCACCATTTATATTAGCCCTCTTTTCATTAAAGTGGAGCGAATCTTCGCAACTCGATGACAAAGAATTGTCATGGCGGGGACGTTTGCAGGCATGGACGGAGGAAGGCATTGTACTAATGGGTGATTTGAGAAAAGATGTTCTTTCATGTTCTCTGACATGAGGGTTGGGATCACTGGAGTAGAGATCCGATTCATCTTCATGCACGTTTGTATTAGCTTCGAGCCATTCGAGCTCGTCTGGTAGTGGAATGTCCATGTCCATCTAGAAGGAAACGGAATGCGACACAAACAATAATCTCTCACTACGTTAACCTCTGAAAAATATGGATAATGTTTCTTGATTGATTGATTTGAATGCTTTATAACAATTTAATAAATAATTAAAAAAATACAAATAATGTAGAAATTTTTAAAAAAGTGAATAGTTGATTATCATTTACTCTGGGGGGAATTATGTTTTAGGGTGATTCTCCAGAAATATTAAAAATTAGAAACTAATTTTTAATATTTAAAAAAAAATTCACAAAATAATAAATAAATTAAAAATAATAGCACTTGAATTCGTAAGTCCCAATTAACCTTGTTGGTCTCCTCACCCCCTCACCCCTCTCCCCCCTCCCCTTAGTCCTTGCCCCTCTCTTTCCACCCTTCTCCCTTTGCCCATCTCCGTCAAGCTCCAGCGAGTTCGACATGGAGCTCAAGAAGATCCATCAATCCCCACGTTGGAGCTCTATCGAACTCATTGAAGGTCGACGAAGCTCATTCATGGAGCTCGGTCGAGCTTCACGATGATGCTTGAGGAGCTCATGGCGAGGAGTGAGGAGAGAGGAGTAGAAGGAGAGGAGCGGGGAGAAAGAGGGGTAGAAGGAGAGGGGTGAGGAAAGAGGAGTGGGGGAGAGGAGCGATGAGAGACGGGCGAGGGGCAAGGGGCTGGGGAGACTGGCGAGTTTAGCTTGGGACTTACAAATTCAAGTACCCTTATTTTTAATTTATTTATTGTTTTGTGACTTTTTTTTCAAATATTAAAAATTTAGTTTCTAATGGAGAAACTCACCAAAGCATAATTTTATTGAGATTTGTTAGAACATTAAGTGTTATTAATCACAAATTTCGTTCCTTTACCCAATATGATATAATCTATTTTGGAGCCTTCAAATAATTTTGCTCTATCACAAATTATACTAACTTTTATTGATTGCATTATTAAGTAGGAGAAATATTATAATATTTAATTATAGTGTGCATTATTTTACTAACTATGAAGCACAAATTTTTATCATTAATAGAAGCTCTAATCCAAGATAATTTCACATTCTTTATTGTAACTATGACATGTGCTAAGGAAAACTAAATAAATAAATAACTAAATAAAATTTATAAATCATATTGCACTTAAAATATCTAAAGGTTAATTAAACAAGTACTATTTGAAGTACATTCAACATTGTTTTTCTTATGGGTGGATAAAAAATACATTAACATCCAAATGAATGATATCATTATATTGTGTATCAAAAGTAGTACATTCAATAACTAAATTGTTTTCATCTTTTCCTCATTCCTTTTCATTGATTCCTAATAGAGCACAAAAAAATATTTTAGAATACAACGTGTATATGATCAATTGCACTCATTCCATAATGGTAACATTAGATTTCAATAGATTTTTTTATTTTAGTCCCCTTTATCCTTCTCATTTTTTTACTCACATTTCTCTCCAATTTCAATGGATGAGATGAATTTTTTGAATAATTATCATCATACCAAAGTAACTCAAATGGCTTCGACCACATCCACAACCATAGACTTATGCTTGATTAGATGTTGATACATAAGTAGTCACATTCAATTAATGGAATGGAGTTGAACCTGTCAATGGTGCATTATGATTTTTCATTAAGAATTCATTATTATGTTCCTTCACGAGAAAGCAAGAAATAAATTTAGAATATTTTTTAAAATCTTTTTCATGATATTACTGCTACAAAAATGAATTTGATATTTGAAATATTAAAAAAAAAAGTCTTTTGCTATCATATCCTCATCAGTGACTTTTTTTCCATATAATTTCAACCATGAGCTAATTCAAAACATAGCTCAAGTATATTCACTAATTGTATTATAATCTCGAAGGTGTACGGGCATCATATCATAATAAGTCCCAAATAGAATGACCATCTTTTATTGATCTTGTCTCTCTTTAAGCTATTCTATTTTCAATCCCTCGTGAAGATGGTGCCAGAGAAAAATCAATGTTTTTGCTACCCTAAATGGGTGTCTTATTATCATCTTTCATTGTAACATTGAGAGCATTAACTTCTATTTGGTTTTTAGCATTAGTATCCATGATAAATAGTTTTTGCACATGCTTGTATTAATAAGTTATAACTTATTGAGATGCCATAATCACAACCAAATTAGTATACAATCAATTTAAAGTTATAACATTAAAAATTAATGACTAATAAACAATACATAGTTTATAGCAAGCATGTGCGTGTATAAATAAATATTTAAAATAGAATATGAACAATTCAACTAGAAAAATATAGAGTTAGCTAATGGCATTTTATTTTTGAATAAATAAGTTCTTTACATAAAAGGGAAAATATGAACAATAATAGATGATGAAAAAAAAAAAAAATATGTACACCTTGTATTGAATCATTCTAACATCAATATAAGATTTACATGATAAAAATTAAATCTTGGCTGAACCAATATTTATATCAGTAAAATATCTTAATCCAACAAGAACCAAGAAAGATTTGTTATTACGCTAATTCTCCCAAACCCCCAATCAAAATATAATATGTAATATCAAAGATTAACAATTTTTACCTCAAAAACAAATGGTTGTGCTATATCACGTTAGAGCATCGTGTAGATGATGTCCTGTGAATAATTATTGTAACTTTATTATAACTAAGCAAATTATCACTGCTAGATGAAGGAAATATAAGAAAAAGAATTTTTAGAGAAAATTAAGATGAAGAGAATGAGCCAAATTAGAGATTTTTCTTGCTTGAGATGAATATCTCATCTATACTAACATCACTGAATTACCGTTTAATGGGAGAATGAGTTGATCCCCTGGCCCTAGCACACCAAAAACAAATAAATTAATTAATAAATAAAAGTTGAGCATATTTAAAAAATAGATCATGTTTTGGTTTAAAAATAGTAGTAGCAAACAGATCATGTTTTGGTTTAAAAAATAGTAGTAGCACTTGTGGATCAGAGTGCCACAAGTGCAATAGAAGAATTTCAACATGGGATGTTCTTTCAAATCACATAAAAGCGAGAGTCAACACAATTGAACAATAGGGGATACTGTTCAAATACCCAACATTTAGAGCCTAAAAAATTTGCAACGCAATACAAAAAAAAAAAAAAAAGTTTGATGCATGAAATGAAAATATAAGTTATTCATGCAACATGTGCCAACAATTCTACTTCTTGTAATCGCAAGTTTCCCCCAAACAGCAAGGATTCCTCACTTCCAAACATGGGTCGAGGCCTCTTCTTCAACCAGTAACTGGGAGAAACTGAGCTCCCAGTAGATGTCAAGCAACTCTCGCCTGAGCAATCCCCTATGCAAAGTGGCACATTTGAAGCACTTTTGCTGTGTAAAACCGACCCAACAGCAGTTAGCAATGGCATCTTAACTGTATCCATGGGAGCAGATGGTTGACACTTTATAGCTAGTTCAGAAAGCTCTTCGCTTGCAGCCTCCAGCCCAGGAGAAGAACCAGCCCCGTCGTTCATTACTTTACAAGCCTTCTCCAGTATGGCCTGCAGATACTTCCCTTGTGCCTCAATCCTCAGTTGTAGATGCTGTTGAACCTGCACTCTCATAACCAATGCACTGAATACATTTTTTTTTTTTTTAACATGGGATTTCTTGAAATCGAAGTAGTTTCTGGACGAGGAAAACCCTAACCTCCAGTTGTTCATGTAGTCTCCTTTGGATTTCCATCTGTGCTTGCAATGCCTCAGTAACCTGGAAGCCACTGTTTTATTAACAAAAGAATCAACTCTGTGTCACACCAATGAGTAGCAGCCAATTATCAGAAAGAAAGTAGATTGGTGAACATGATGGAATGTACTCATTTAGTTCGTGCACGGCTATTCTCGATGACGTTGATGCAGATGAACCAGTATCTTGGCTTTCTGCAACTGATGCTGCAGTCAGAATAGCCTATAACTTTTCATACCAGTAAGAATTTTATATGGTCACGTTACAAAGGAAAAAAAAAAAAAAAAAGAGCCAGCATGTGATTGATAAAAAATGATCAAGCTTCTTTTAATTATATATCATTCAACTTTTATATACGTCTGTGTGTGTGTGTGTGTGTGTGTGTGCGCGCGCGCGCACATGCGTAACAGGGATGGTATAGCAAAGAAACAAGGCACTAACTCAGTAATATGGAGAGGTTAAGACCAAGGTTATATGCAAATGGAAACAGAAATGAGAAGCATAAAAATTCATGTTAAAGAATCCAGCCAACAGAATGTGGGAAGTTAAATAGTAATACCATCTTTTGAGTTATCAATAGATTCCTTGCAGGACTGCTTTCCCAACCGGTATTTCTGCCAGTGTACTCAGTCAAGTGGAAAAAGCAAATCAAAGTCTGATGAAGCTCAAACAATTTGTCAATCAAAGTCAATTTAAGAAAAACATAACTGATAAAATTAAAGCAATGGAAATAGTATCAATGAAAAACTCTAATTAAAATGAATATACAAGATGCACCCTTACATAAGATCAAAATAGATTGAAGCAGCTCGCATCTCATGCACATAGAAACGTTTGGCCAACACGACTCAACCCCAGCCTAGTCTGGACAAGTTCCAGGGCAGCCTGGGTCAGGTTCAGGGTAGCTTGGTTCATGTCCAGGCTAGTCTGGTTTGATCACCTAGGCCAGCTTGTTGGGTCATGCTGTGTCACATGTTTTGTGATCTTTGAAAAATTAATAAGCACAAATATATATTTTGTAGTATTGTGTCACAGGAGGTACCCAATGAGATCGTAAGAGAATAAAAAAAATTATAGGCACAAATATATTTTTTGTAGTCTCTCTTCCTAAGCTCGTTACAAAATGAATTCTTGAAATAAATATTAACGCTCATTAATATTTTATTAGATTGAAGTAAAAAATATTTGTACTTTTCTTTGAGTATTAGAATAACCAAGAAAAATAAATGTCAAAATCAAATGTCATCATATCCTATCATCTAGGAGAAATTGTGAACATAACAAAAAAAAAAACAGACTCTAGAAAATAGATTAAGTTATCTCTCTCAAAGATATAATATTTAATAGGACACATTATAAGAAAGAACAAAAAAAAATATTTAATTGATGAAATAATTTATTATTCTTATTATATCTCTCAAGAAAAAACTTCATAATACATCAAAAATCATATACTCTAAAATACTCTTATCAAGGAGTATTCTAGTTAGCTCAACCAAATATATATAAATATATAAATATAAATATAAATATTAATATAAATATAAATATAAATATAAATATATATATATATATATATATATATATATATATATATATATATATATTTACAATCTCATTCTTTTTGGGTGTGTCAACAAAACAAATATGGTATACAATATTGTAATTTATACAATAAATGATGAAATTGTTAATATATATTTTAATACATCAGTACTCTTTATTTCTTTTATATTTTAATTAAATTAATAGCATATTTTTTATGAAATAATTAAAAAAATAAAATATCTAAGATTTAAGCAACAAAAAAAAATTAAACATTTAAATTAAGTATTATCATCAATTAATATAACAAAATATATAAATTTCTTTAGGATATTATCTCTATTATATTTGCATACAATTGAATATATCTAATTGAATGAATTCTTACTTACACATGTTTAATAGACATAATAAAAATTTTAATATATTTTTTAAATTATAACATCTTATACTTTAATATAAAGATATCTTTAATATTATAATATAATATTCTAAACTTATCAATGATAGATGACCAAGTCAAAAATATATAAATAATGATTAATTATATTTAAATATCTAGTAAAAAATCATATTGTAAAACAAAAAAACATGTATTTTATTCTGCTTAATCTCAAAAAAAAAATTCTTAAAATCTTTTGATTTTATAAATAAACATCAATTAAAAATAATAAAATTATAATTAAGTTGTCTGAAATGACAACCTATCAAAAAAAATTATAAGAATAATATAAAATAAACATAATGCATGCATAAAATAAAAAACTAAGCTAAATAGTATCATAATCAACAACTTGAAAGGGCTCACCATTAGCCACCATGATATTCAATGAACAGATGAAAAAAATTAAGAAAAAATAATAATTATATATAATGTGACTATTGAATATAAAATCAACAAAAAAATCTTAAGTAGAAGAATGAATAACATAAGTTGTAAAAAATGAAAATATGAACGAGTCACATGAATTGAAAAATATTAAAATCAGAATGAATCCATCACAACCTTACTGGAGAGAAATCCTATTAAATTCCCCGCAAAAATAGTAACGAATAGAGAACTTCATAATGACCCTTGTATGGATCTAGTAGTTAGCCTATTCCCCTTAGTTATTCAGAGTGCTTTCAACTTCCTGCATAGAAACATCTTCCAAAAACAATCTTGTGTGTCTCATTCGCTTGTAGTATGTGTACTAAATTAAGGCTCCTTGGCTTGGCCTTTATCATGACTAGTACCCCTCCGACTGCTCGAACATGCATAATGAGGCATATCTCTAAGAATTTTTGGTATATCTCGTATAAAGTCAAATACTTGATGAAAGAAATCTGATCTGGTAGGAAAATCTCTATTACTCAATATCTGATTATGAAAACTAAATTCATCTAATAGCAAGTATAAGAATATCATGCTAAGAAACCATTTCATCTATTTCATTCTCTTTGCTACATCAACCTCTATTGAAAAATTGTTAAGAACTACATTGCTAACTATGTGAAATAGATGACAAGAGTAGTAACTTGCTCTAACTCTCTTAACTTTCTCTATTCTAAATCCAATTAGCTATGAAATTATATCATATGTTTACGTCGTCTAAGACAAATAGAATGATATTATTAATTCTCATAAGAGCATGGATATCATACAAAATGAGAAAGCTGAAATCATCTTCAACTCAATAAATTATCACATGGTAATCAAAAGGTGAAAATCATGTTATCACTTCTCATTCATCTCATCACTAGTTGCTTCATTTTTTAGATAACCTATCATCTCCTAATAAAAACAACTAAGTACAAACTCTTATATCTCACTTCTCCTTCCATAAAATAATTACCAAAAATTTCATCATATGTGCCTAAACAAAAAATACTATGGAATGCATCAAAAAAATAGCCACTATTTGATGCCCACGGTACACCACACACACTGCACCAATTATACCATACACCCAATGTGTACTAATTGTGCACCAGTCATGATACACCTATTGTGCACCAGCCACACACGACACACACGTGTAGTAGCACCTCTTACTGGTCACACAAACATGTCACGAAGCACAAGCTTTAATATAATTACATGTAATCCTAGGATGTGAATCACCTTCTTTGTGTGCCTAAGTCAATTTACTTTTGGTTCACGCAAGAGAATCACTCCGACAAGTCAAACAAATGAAAACCACTTTAGAAAAAAAATATACAAAAATCACAAATAATTCTAAAATTTTTGAATGAATATAAGTGAGGAGAGACACTCCTTATATATGAATAGTCCCCCACGCTAACGTCTAACGATTAATATCATGCCAAGTATCATGATCTTAAATCACATAAAACAAAAAAAAAAACTCAGAGAATTCTAGAACATTACTCACAATTTTGGCCTCAAAATATTCTTGGACTCATATTAATCATTCTACAATCTTCTCGGATCCCCACAAATAAGTTCATCTTGTCTTTATTTGGGCCATAATTTGCAAAGATGGTTGGGTCATGAAAATCATCACCCACCAAAATCAGTTATACCCCCTCGTCACACATCTTCATTATGAAATTTAATTATTTTTTCTTTGAATTATCACAATATTTCAGTAGGTTCCAAGCTTTCTTTACTATCAAGTTGTCATTATTTTATCAAATATTATTACTTTGACATGTAATTCTCTCATATATTAATATGATTTGTCAATATATATTCAGCATCTTTATCATACAAGATATATACTCCAATGAGTACCTGATAAGACTTGCTTTCAATCATATCACCTGAATCTTCTAGAAATAATTTTAACATAGTTATGTGAAACTGAATGGTCTTTAAGTTGCAAGGGTACCTCTAGTCAGTGGCCCACCTTAACCATTTTATCTTTCTACAAGAAAGCCTTTCATATCATCATACTAAGTCCATGTGAACTCATTTGGGTTGAAGTATCAAGTATAATCTTATAAATATCAAATCATTCAGTATTATGAATCTCATCTTTTATTGTCTACTCACTTCTTAGAACATTTGGCTATTTTATTTAGACATACTCTAATTAAGTCTATTTGTTGTAATTCCCTAGCAAATCAGTGTGCTGCAGAATTTAAACATCTTTGTCCGACAATAGAGTTTGACACACATGGTACTTGTCATTACTATTTCAAAAAGACTTTGTCCAATAATATCTCACAACAGTCATAAAAGAATTGTGTCGCATCTAATTATTATAGTTGATCCCATTATGATGTATTTGTTAAGTGTCGCATAAATATCTTCAATGAAGCATTCTACATCTAAATTTGTACATTCACCAGAGAGTGAAAGTTAGTAGAAAAGTTCAAATCTTATCTAATTAACTTGAATAACTTCATTCAAAATATGCTCGTGCATCTTTCAAAGCAATTACTAATAGTAATTTGAAGAATATCCCAATTCTTCATCATATTCTACATAAATAAATCTCATTGCTTCATTTATTTAGAAAAGTCAAGAGTCGTATCGTGCTAGCACGGCTCACTTGGCCCACAGCCATGTGAATCCGTGTTGGGTCGTGTCAGGTCGTGTTGAGTTGTTATGGTTATTGACAGACTAACGAGTAGCCTGAATTAAATGTACACGGTTAAAATATTTTAAAATTTAAATTGTATAGTTATTCAAAATTAAAACATTACATTTACATAACAAAATAATATAATATTAAAATATATGTACAAAACGCATTATATATTTATATTGCATTATTAAATTAAATAAATAAAAAATAAATTAATAAATAAAAAAACTATTTGACATTCAGATCAACTCAAAATAAAAATATTTAATGAAAAAAAATAATTCATAAGCATAATATTATACATAATATACAATGAAACATAACTGATAAAAATCCAAAAATAAATAAAATATCATATTGTATAAAAAAAAATAATTTAAAATCATATAAGTCATCAATCCATATTTGCAGTATGGTATAAATTCTGATTGTAATCATCATGTATATGCTTAAAAATATCATTAATTATGATCTCAAAATCCTCGATCTCAAAATCTCACAAGTCATCATCCACCAATAATATTTTTATTTTGTATTAAATATTCAATCTTAAATTTTCTCAATCCTTCAAACATGCAAGAATCTTTATAATAATTGACTACAATCTCAATCTTCTATCAGAAAAAAATATCAACTTGTCACAAAAAAAAAATAACTCTGATATTACGCCAGATCCAAATGATTCAATCAAACACATCATTTTAGATAACATAAATATAATGATTCATATAATTTTAATTAACTCAAAATATCTAAATTCTTATTATCATCATATGATAGGATGAAGCAGTGACCAACAACTAAATACAAAGATATTTTACTCCTATTCAACAGACCACTCAATCATAATATAAAAAATATTTTAGTTAATTTTTCATAAATAAAATTTTCAAATTCTTTTTAGTTCATGCAAGTAGATATGTATCTTAATATATTTTCTACCTCTTTTAACTTAACTCTGAGATCCATGCAGGCAGGCAAGCAATATAAAATTAAAATAAAGAACTAATATTTTAAATATTTAATTTCCATCTCAATAAATATAATACTAAATACAAAGTGTCTCATATACTTTCTAAATATATTACTAATATTATATATGTACCTACGAACAATGTAAGTAATAAGAGCATATACAAATGAATAAATATTTATTCTATCAAAAAAAATCTTTCAGAATTTTATAAAATAAATTAATGTATCACAGTGTGAATCATTAATAAAAAATTTGTCATTCTTATTTAAAATATTATCAAATATCACGTATTAAAAACTAATAGATGACTCAAACATTAAATAAATATAATTCCAATGATATTTCACATCCATTTGAAATTTTTTTTATATCCACTAATAAACATAGACTAATAAATTTTTATTATTTGTTAGGCATTCTAATGCAATTTTTTTATTTTTTTTAATGTGGAAAAAATAACTTTAATTCTCACCTATAGTATTATATTTATCTACGTGAAACATACATATTAATAGTGACTTTTTTATTAGAAGTATTATCAAATATAATACTAAAAATTATATTTTAAATATGATATTTTTTAAAAATCTCCATTATACACTCATATATGACAAGATCATCATGATGACAAAAAATTATTAGAAAATTCTCAAATTTTTTTATTAAATTTTAATTTTTAATCTATATAATAAATAATAAAGTATGTGAATGATATATCATTACAACTAGTCCAAATATTGAATATTATAAACATCACTTTACAATATTTCCTAACTTTATTAATTATTAATTTTTCTGAATTATAATAATTTAATTATATTATTCCTATTTGTGAACCTAGAAATTCAATAATATACATGCTAAAAGTATAACTACATAATACTGACTACCCTGAAATTCTCCAAATATTTAACCAAAAAACTAATAATCATAATCATAATCAATTTGATCATACATTCTATCCTAAAATAATTATGGTATGAAGGGGGTCAATAAATAAGAACTTAATCTAAATTTCAAAGGCACTGCTACTCATTTAGGTTTACATAGATTTGATACACCATATTTTTTTAAATAATAATTAACATACCTTTTAAGGTGATCAATGTTATATAGATGTATCAAACAAGTCGTGCCAAGATTCAGCATGACTTGTACTTTGGTGGCCGACTTGGGTCACCGTGTCGTGCCTGGCACGACTCAAAATGGGTAGGCCTAAAATGGCATGATGGACCCAAGTCTTCCAAATTCGGGCTAATTCATGCCGAGACTTGGAGATTTCATGTCGGGTCATACAGGATTGTGCCAGGACATGCCGTTTCGGCTCAATCAGAATCAAATCATTTATAATTCTAAATATTTTAAATTTCAATACAAAATTAATTAATTAATTAATTAATAAACAAAATTATAATCATAAATCACAATTGACAAGTGATAAAAATAATATAAAATAAATATTATAAATTTTAATCATTTTATTTTCGTAACGTAATACAAATACAAAATAATAACTAAAACTCAAAAAATAAAAATCAATACATCAATGATTAATCCCATAAGCATCTGAATCAATACAAGGCAAAAATAACAATACAACCTCATAAATTAAAAATTTATACATCAATGGTCACTTCCCTAAGCATCTAATATCACTAATGGAAAATTCAATCTCAGTCCTCATCATGTTGTAAAGGTATCAACCAGGCCGGGCCGGCACGATTCAGCCATGCCTGGAACAGCTAGGCATAATAATTTCCCGTGCTTGTGTCATGCCCGTCCACGGCATCAGCCGTGCCATGCCATGCTGAGGCCAACCGAGCCTCGTGCAAGGCATTGCTCGGCACGGTTCTGTGGCTCGTTGGCACAATGACTCAGCATGACCGGAGATACCACCTCACCCAACACCAGCTGCACGGCAGCAACTTTCAAGAAACCGCCTGAGCCCGGGTCAGATTCCACTCCACCCCTCCCCACCCGAGAGCCTGCCCTCAATCCCCCCCCCCCCCCCCACAATGTTTCGATATTAAAAAATATATAAAATAATTTAAATTTTAGATGTTGGATTTCGCCTCCAATGACTATGAGACAGGATCTGACGGCCGTCATGATTCTAACTCCGAATTATCAAATAAAAAATTTTAAAAAAATACATAAAAATTACTTTAAAAAAAAACATTCCTATAATCAATGACTTGACAATTAACATGCCCCATGTGAAATCATAAATACCCCTTTGTAATATTTGAGATCATCCATAAAAGGGAAAAGAATCTCATTTTCTCCTAAATCAAAAATTTTCATATTCTAGATAAAATTATTAATTGAACTCACTCTTAAACTCTTCTCAAACATTTATGAGAGTACATTCGCACCTCCCATCTTTAATTCTTCAACACGACCAGAATATTGATATATCAATAGAATATATTAATACAATGTTAACCTTGAATGCATATATTATAATATTAATTACTCAGATATATTGGTTCATCCATTGAAGAAAACTATCCACATCCCTCATCTACTATATACCCTTCAACTCTTTTAGTTATGGAACATACAAACGAATGCAAATATTATAGTAAACCCACAATTTTCTATGATTTTTCTACATGTTAAAAATCTTCTTCTTAACTATTTCATTTTCTATGAGAAAGTACACCATCGTAGAATTGATGGCACATTGCATCTCACACATTAGTCCATCTATCATGGATACCAACTTTTGATAATATCCTTTGAACTATAATATCCATTTCCATAAGAATCATCTCTACTCTAGCTAAATGAATTCAATTGTATATATAATATCCTTTGAACTATCATTCTGTCCGTTTTCCTTTGCCTTGTGAATATCAAAAACAACATTATCAATTTTTAACATGTCATAGCAATAAACTTTTTGATACTACTTTTTGTGAAACATAAACTTTAGTATAGTTAGATACAATCTTAGGATAGAAATTGAACTCCTTGTGTATGTAAGTCAATCTACTTTTTCCTCACAAGAGAATCACACTCATATGTCAAACAAGAGAAAAAAAAACTTTAAAGTGAAAAAATAAAGTCAAATAATTATAAATTTTTTATATGAATACAAGGAATTAAAGTCTCTTGATATATAAGGAAAGTCTCCTACAAAAAAAAAACCTAGAAAATTTTAGGCTACCATCTTCAACTTTAGGCTCAAAATATACTTGGAGTCCTTGAACATTCTTATATATTCTAAAATATTCTTAGATCTTCACAAAAGAATTGACTCGTATCTTTATCTAGGTCATAGTCCACTAAGATGGTTGGGTCGTGACATACCTGCACCTCCCAACATAGTTGGTGCCGACGTCAACCATGCGCGGAGGAATGAGACTTGCATCGGCCATCAGAGATCCTTTGCACATATTACCGTATGCATTCTGACGTTACAGTAGATGTCACACACTGGCAAACCCTAGGTTTTGCTCTGCCTAGTTTTTTTTGCTTTGATACCATAATAACATTATGGCAATAATAAACTTTAACTAAAATTAATGTACAGGGCATGTCCTTATATAATGGATAAAATGTACTAGCGCAAAACACATATCAGGTGCTCACATCCATGATGAAAAATAAAACAAAAACAACCTAAATTTACATCAATAACGTAATGACAAACCTGTAAGTGAGACTTCAAATGATAAAGAGTAAGACCTTTTACGCCCATTGTTCGCATAATGGTCTTAGGGGTTGCTTCTGCAACACAATGGGAGAAAGTACAAAGTCAAATACAACTTTCACAAACAAATATGATAATGTTGGCAATACCAATAATAACAATAATAGTAGCAGCAACAAAAAAACCATCAGATGTCAAGAAAACCTAACATTGCTACCTAACAAATCTTCTTGGCATTGAACATGAACATGAAATAATTGTTCCTAAACAGTGATAATATGCATACTTATTTTTGTACATCACATCTCCAAGAAATAAGAATGTCAGCCAATTTTGTTGGGTCAATCCATATGCAACATTTGTTAAATGCAACCATATAAGATATAAAAATACATTTTAACTAAATATCTAATAGTACGTGTATTATTTTTTAGCAAACTTATATTCCTAATAACAATATAAAAAACTAACTTATACAAACTGATAAAAAAATCATAATAACTAATACCATAGTAGTCTAATTGCCAAATATGATAGATGCTCTTACTATAGGAACCTGAGTTCATGTTCCTATATACTTCTCATGGTGTCTTTCAGTTGGATTTATCATATAGTTGAGACGAGAGTCTTACATACTCTGACGTCGGAACCCCAAGACCCATATATAAGTTGAGACATCAAAAATTTAAAAAATAATAAAATAGAACACAAAATAATAAAATGAATTTAATTATCTCTAAAATGTACATCAAGAATTAAAACAACCTACATATAAGTGTCCAATTGGTTGGGCAGCCTAAGCCCAGATCAAGGACAGGCCTGAAAAAGTTGTGCCAAGTATGGCAAGGCATGGGCATGAGTTGTGCCTTTCTTGTGTCCAGGCCAGCCTATGGCTAGCCACATGTTGGGCAGAACAAAACAGCCCAAATACCATACCAACACATGACATGACATGGTGCATTCAGCACAATTAGCACAATAGGCATTACAGATGCACAACACATGCATGGTCATGCTTCATTTAATATATATAGGCATGTGAAGCCCACTTGCCTAATTATAATTTTACTTCATCATAGCAACTATTGGATTTTACTTCATTGGCTATTGATAAAAATTCAAAAATTATTAAATTTTTGCCCAAAAAAATACAAAAAAAATAAAAAAAAATTATTTTCTATAGAAAAAATTATCTATAAAAAAAAAGTTAGCATTTATAATATTTAACACTCAAATTATAATTTATTTTCTTTCAAAATTTTAGCTTACTAAAATTCTCTATATTATAGTATGCAAGCAATTATATTAATTATTTTTATAATTTTTGTATATTTATTAAATAATATATAACATATAATCATATAAATCAATATTATTGGGAGAGTCTTGTAGTTGCCAAATGTGAACTTATGATTTTTTAACTTTGAATTCAAGTAAATTAGATCTGAATTTTTATAAATTTTATTTCATTTTTTAACTACGAGTTATAATTTTATTCAGTTTTTTCTTATTTCATATTATTTGATGGAGCTGCCAACTTATTGGTTGTCCCTATCATTTTTTCTCGTTATATAAGAGTAGCATATATTTACTATTTAATTCAATATTTTGTTTTCAACTTGTAATGTTGTATCTGAGCTAAAATTTTGCATGTGGATAATAATGGGTTGTATAGCATTGCACACAGTGTAGGCACATGCAATTGAGGCAGAGATGTTCATGGTAGAGACAAAAGTAAGCACACAATAAATGGCACACACATATAGACGTGAGATGAGGCACATGCATCTCACTTGATAATTTTCAACAAATCCTGACAAAAAAATGGTGTACGCATCGCACATGATAATTTTCAATAAACCCTAGTAGGCGCACGAATGTGCAAGTCGACGAACAAAGATGCACGATGACAAATGGTGATGATCAATGGTAGAAGGTGACGAACAATGTTATCTATACACAAATCCTAACTAGGGTTCTTGAAGATGTGTAAAAAAAATTTGGGTTTATTTATTTTTTGGAGGAATTATATCTTTATAGTATATATAGATTATTATAGCAGAAATACATGAAAAATATTTAAAATAAAATATTTTAAATATTTAATATAACTGCTGCATATGAGTGTATGACAAGGATTTTTAAGAAATATGACATTTAAAATAAAATATTTAATATAACTTTAAATAATATTTTTAATAACGAAGTAATTATTAGAATGATTATTGAAATTATTAGAAATGAATTATTAGGTGCAAAATTATATTAAACATATGTGTCACATAATAAACATGATAGTACGGGAGGGAATAAACATTATTTCCCTCACATTAGAAAAAATAAAAATAATTATTAAAATATTTTAGACATCTAGTAAAGAACATAAGTTTAACACTATGTTTGTCGACAAAGAAAAAAAAATCAAACACATGTGAAAATCTATTAAAATTATACCTATCAGATGCTAGATTCATGTATTCGATTGTAACACTCTCACCACGCGTATTTCATTTAGGTGAACATACAATATTAATAACATATTTAGTAAGTAAATAGATCACATTATATTTATTATCATGATTGTTGAGATGAAAATAAAAAATTAAAAATATTAATAATTCATTTCATCTCTTTATTGCTTGGTTGCATGTATGAATCATAAGATTAAAATGAAAGAGATACAAAATATTTAGTCATACATGTCAACAAGCATAAACTAAAAATATCAACCTAAAGGTTTCATTCCCAAAAAAGTAACTAACTTATTTATATATTACGATACTAGATATAGTAGTTGTAGTCATGCTTCAAATACGAACATAGAGACTATATGCAAAGATAATGACTTCTGCATTCAGTTAGCTAATGACAAATGACGAGGTAATCTATTGAATAAAAGTGAATTATCTTGATACTTAGATATTGATTACTACTTCATCATATCACATGATGATAATAAAAATTAAATATTTTACTTTGGTTAAAATCATATAAATCCACCTATCATGTGTTATCTATGATAGTACATTATCTACTTCTCATCAGTGTTTAGCATAGTAACAAAATCTATATTTTTTATAATAATCAATATTATTTTAAATAAGAAATCGAGATTGCAAACATATATCATAGAGACACTTGTATGCATGGAGGACTGAAAAAAATTATAATTGAGCATTCAGATTAAGGCACAAGAGTTGTTGACGAATGATAATTCATGAGACATGAAGAATATTAAAATTATCAATTGCACCTTCAGACTCTTAAATGACAAACGAACTACATACACACTACCATATTAGTACTACAGACACGAATTAATGATTCATGTGATTTTTAATTATTTTTTTCATATAATACCATATTTTTAGTATTTTAGAATTTGTGCCAGTTATGACATTATGCACTAATGTTTTTTGCTTCATTTTATTCTATTTTTGACTATGAAATGAAATGGATTATTTTTTTTCATTAAATACTTTTATTATTAGTTGAACCGAATATCAAAATTTTTTTATTATGTATTTCATTTTATTTCATTTAAATATAAAATTTTTAATACATAATAAATTAAAATTTCAAAATATTTTAAATGGATATCTGGATTTCAAGCTAAAAACCAACACATACATGATCCAACATAACCTAGCATGGTCATGCTCCCCAGCTACAGGCCAAATGGGCCACGTCGAGCCTAATTGATCAGAAGCCATATTGTACTAGCAAAGCACGACCTGTTTGACACTTATAAGTGAAAGAGATAGAAAATATATTAAGATATATATCTACATGTATGAACCAAATAAGCAAACCTAAAAATTTGATTTAAGAAAATTAACTAGCATGTTTATATTTTATGACACTATATATATTAGTTATAGTGAGGCCTCTGAGTACAGACATCGACACCATATTCAAAGATAATTACTACTTTATTCAATAAACAAAGGATAAAAGATTAAATGATATATCAAATATGAGAAAGCTGTATCAGTACTTAAATATTAATTACTATTTTATCCTATCAGATGATAATAATAACATGAATATTTTGATTCGATAAAAAATATACGAATTCACTTATCTCATGTTATCTAAGATAAAATGTAATCTACTGACCCCACTGATATCTAGTATAATATCAAAATTTACTTTTTCTATAGTTGTTAATATTATTTCAAATAGAAGATCAAGACTAAGATCAAATATCATAGAGATACTTTCATGCATGAAAGACTAGAAAATTTTAATGTTAAATATTCAAGATAAAACTAACAAATTGTTTGCAAATAATGACTCGTGAGATATTAAATATTAATATCACAACAAATGCTATCTTCAGAAATCATATTTGACGATAATGGTATACATTTATGCTACCATACTACATACATGAACTGATAACCCACCGCTCATATGATAGTGATATATATTTTATTTATTTCTAATTTAACTTATGTTATGTGTCATATTTTGGATTATATTTTTTTCAAATGATATTTTGAGTCGAGTCAAATATAAAATATTTATGTTAATATTTGATTTTATTTAAATTTATAATATAATACACTTTTTATTATATTATTTTGATATATAATATTTCTTAAAAATAAAAAAATAATATTCATAAAATTTTAATTGACCATTCAGACTATCCATAACTTGCATGACCCAGCACGACTCAGAATCAACCTCACAAGACCCGATACAAAAGTGCCTGACTGTGGGCCAATCAGGTTGTGCCAGGCCAAGTCATTGTTAGTTTGTGTCGTGCTATGCACAGCATAGTGACTTGACTAGGCCATAAATATATCTAGATTAAAATCTTAAAGAATACTCGACTTACCTTTCCTTCATCCAAGCTGGGTGTAATCAACTCATGTGCACAACTTGGTGAGGGATGTTGTGATTTTATTCAACTTTTTCTTTATTTATGTTGTTTGATGAGCATGAACCAAGTGGGTTGTCCAATTATTTTTAACTATTATATAAGAGTAGCATATATTTATTATTCATTTGAGTATTTTATTCTCAACTTGTGACACTGCATAAATTTCGGTCATAAGTTGTCCTCGACCTTAACACCCAAAAAATCTAAAAATAAACAAACATATTTAGTATAAACTCACTTTAAAATTTATTAATAAAAAATTATAGGCTCATCAATAAAGTTTCACCATAATATATATATTATAAAAAATCTTGTCAAAATATTAATAATACTAAACATCTTAGGCAACACAATGAAAAATATACTAAAAAATATGATATATTGAATCTAATAAAAATCCATTAAATAATGAGACTACTAAATTTGAATCAGCTTTAGGTTTAGTGACTCCTTTATATATCTTCATGAGTTTGCAAGAAAAAATATAACTAGATTACTTACTAGAATAGATCCTCTATTTAAAAATTCTTAAGATCATAAGCTATTTAATACAAAAATACTTCCAACTCACATATCATTAGATCCCTAGAATGAAATGTAAAATAATATAATAAAAAATTATAAAATAAAAAAATAATTATTTATTAACAAACTTAGAATGCAAAATGAAATAATCTCAGTAACATCACGATGACAAAGCAGTTGCATGTGTCATTGGCTACTTAGTTAATTCTAATTAAAATCTAAATAAAAAAAATATTATGATTTCATGAGATCATTTATCCTCATTATAATCATATCATATATTAGTATTTAGTATCTATAGAGTACCTTTAAAGAATACGCGATGTAAAAAAAATATTTAGCATGATATTTAATAATATTTCAAATAATAAGATAATTTATAAAATCAATATACTCATAAAAATATAACAAAAATGTTATTATTAGGACAACAATAATTTTTATAAGTCTACACTTAAACTTAATAAAAAAAAAATACTTAAGGCTACAAAACTACTATTTCACTCTTAGTTTTTCTCACACTTAAAAACTTTAAGACTAGTAAGAAGTGCTTTTTATAGTTGATCAAGTGTAATGAAAATCACAAATTACACTTCACATCATGACCACACAAACTCTACTTTGTATAAGGACCACACATATTTCAACTTTGTCTAAGGACTGCACAAAGTTTTACTTTTTATAAGGACCACAGAAAATTCTATTTTATATAAGGATCACAAAAAATTCTATTTTATATAAGGACCACACAAATTCTTCAACCATGAAAAAAAATGTATTGGTGTTGAATTTTTAATAATAATAAATATTTTCGTGATAATCTTAAAAAATAATTCCTTGGCAAAAATTTGTCACATTGCAAGTGTCGCATAATTAATCTAATAGTGTAAGTTAGTTAAGGAATTATTTCTCACTCATTAGAACATATACGTAATATATTAAAATATATTAAAATATTTGACAGACTACATAAATTTTACATGCTATGACAATTAATAGGCTAAAAATATTCAAATATATGTAATACATTTTTGAAATTCTATACATTTGATGTGATATTTATGTGTATGCTCCCAACAAATGATATTCAATAACATTAATAAATAAAACTGATGAAATAATAACTAATGAATCTAACTTAACATGTGATATTCATTTTCAAAATTCATAAAATCTTTGTTAATAATTCCAATAATAGAATTCCATGTATCAAAGTATTCGTTCTAATGCCAAATGTAAAAGATCCCAGTACTAGGTGTAACATAAGGTTTCACAAGTATACAAGAAATGATGATACAATATCTCAAGAAGGAGAAAGATAACTCTCAAAAATAAAAGACAAGCACAAGAGAAAAGGAGAAAAAGAAGAAAGAATAAGTATATAAGAGGGACACTTCACTAGAAATGATAATTAATTTTGTTAAATTCTATCTAGCTACTTTCACTAGTTTACTTATAAATGTCATCCACTGAGATAGAATGTATGGCTCTTTCACTAAAGGTGGCAAGTAGGCCGGGAGGCACGGGCATGGCTCGCATGAGCCATGCCTAGCCTGGCACGACATGGTACAAAATAGTGCATAAACTCGTGTTGTGCCGGCTCGAGGCACGGCTCGTGTCATGCTGGCCAGGGGGTGTCGGGCCTCCTGTTGGACCAAGCACGACCCGACTGTCTGGCCCATCAGCACAGTCAAGTGGCACAGTAAGGTATCATACCCAGAACTCGAACCAAATTTCAGGCGCGGTCCAATTGGAACGCGCCCGACCTGCTCAGTTATTTTTATAAAAAATAATGTTTTTATTAAAAAATTAACCAGCCCCACTTTTTACACGTGGTAGGTTATTTTTTTAAAACCACCACGTGGTTGGCTGAGGGAAAATGCATGAGACAGTCCTGTCCCATGTGGATGCGCCACACATGCACATACCATGTGTGGCGAGGTAACAACTAACTCAATAGTCAAAAAATAAAATAAAATAAAAAACAAGGTGCATCTAGATCATTGGATGCACTCCCAATGACTAAGATAGAAGATCAGACGAGTATCAAGTTTCTGTCATATTTAATCATTAAAAATTACTTAAAAAATAAAAAAAATATTTTCTTTTTGAAAAAAAAATTCTTTTCGTAATCTATATATTCTCTCCTCTCCTCTCTTTAAATCTCATTCTCATTTCTCTCAATATCTCAATTCTCTCTTTCTCTCTCTCATCTCATGCGCATCTTTCTCTCCTTTTAATTTTCTTTAGCATTTTACATTTTTGCTATTTGCTTTTGGTTTGCTTCAGCTTCACTCTTGAGACTCGAATGCGGACATCGGACTACAATGTGGTGCAGGCGGTGTGACTTTTTCTATCATATCCACATTTAGTATTCCATGAATATGTATTATTTTTTAAATTTTATTTTGTATTTCATTTTTATTTTTTATTTTTATTTTTTATTAAAAATTTAAAATCAAATAATTTTTATTTTAAAAATTATAATTTTAAATATAATTAATAAACTAAAATAAAAAGTTAATTTGAGAAAAAAAGATATTAATGATAGCAAGATTAACATTATCATAAACATAAATAATTTTAATATTGATAACCCTACGAAAAGATGTAAAGTCGAAAGTAGGTTTTCTCTCATGGCTTCGACTCAGACTCACATTTAAAAAATAAAAAAAAAACTAAAAGAATATTTATAATTTGGGCTCACTTTAACATAGTACAAAATAAAAATATTAAAGATGTCAATGAAGAATCAACATAATACAAGTATTATAAAAAGATATATATTTGTAAGAGTACATGTGGGACTGAGCACCTAAAAAGGCATGTCCAATATTGCATCAAAAAAATATGGTGTATTAAATCCTAGTTCAGCTTAAATATTGAGCATTTTCATATACCACAAGTTAGAAAGGGAAGAAGTGGTCAAACTAATCACCACAATATATCTTTCGATTAAATTTTTGGAAGATCCAATAGTAATTAGTATCGTACAGACTTATTTGTAACATGCATATCATATAATTCTTAAGTCAATATCTATGAATGACATACTAAAATATTATAAGTTTGAAAAATAAAAAATAAATAAACTACCTCTGTTCCAAAATGATAATCCAATATCATGTAAAAATTAATTTCAAAATGATGGTCCGATATGATAAAGTAAAATTTAATTCATCTGTAAAGTCAGTTTTGATACATTGATGGTTTCGTGATTACAACTGACAGTCACATGATGGCTCATCGATCCAGTTATTTATCATTGATGGCTTCCATACACTTCTGAAATGTCAAAAAGACATCATTGAGCTTATCCAAAGGGTACTGCCAAAAAGAATTCTCCATTGTAGCAAAAAGTTCATCGATGTCCTTAGTTGTTTGCTGATGCTGAAGGGACTAGATTGCATTGAAGAAGTCAATCTCCAATTATTTATCATTAAAGTTTACTATTTTCATTTAATTTAACTAGTTTTGAGATCCAGTTAGTAGATCCTGTACATAATATAACATGGTTAAATTATACACCAATCAAAAACTCTGTAAAAAATCTTCGCAAAAAACATAATCACAGAATTTTCCTGCTATTTGACTCTTTATTTTTAAAAAAGTATGTGAATCAGACTATTATTTTGAAACGGAGGTATTAAATTTAGAAAATATAGTTGAGTAATAACCGTAACGTCTGATATCTAGACTAATCATGATAATGCATCTTATGCATTCTTCACCGCCCACTATATAGATTCTAAATGGATACTAAATGAAAAAATATTAAGGTTTTTAAAACATCATCTTTATGATATCTCGATCATATATAAGTGCATAAAAAGAATCTTTTATAGAATATAATATTCAAAATTAAAATATATAATATTTGATAACATATCAAATAATTGAGTGATTATTAATATGTTTGTTAGAACCATTAGAGATGAACCACTATGATAAATTTTTTAGGTTTGATGTATGTATTACATTATTAACCTGATAGAACAAGTTGGGATGAAAGATGCATCCTCACTTTAGAAAGAATAATTAGCTTACTAAAATATTTTTGAATGCCTAGCAAATAATAAGAGTTTGGTAGTCTCTATTTGTCTGTGGGTCTAAAGAAAAAAAAAATCAAAATGAATGTAAGACACCATTAGAATTACACATATTTAATATTAGAGTTATGTGTTAGATATGAACATGTGATATCCGACTACGTCAATAAAAAGAATAATGAGCTTATTATTGATGATAGAGACTGATACAAAAATTTCATTTATAAAATTTCTAAAATTTTTTGATGACATGACAAATATATGTTCATCAGATTATACTGTCATCAATTACATTGCACTCAAACACATATGTAATATTAATAGCATGTTTAAAAATTTTAAATATTACATGATATTTAGTGACATGGCTGTTAAGATGAAAATCAAGAACTTCAAATACTAATCTACCATTTCATCTCTTTATTATCTGACTACTTACAAGGATTATAGAGTTAAAATTGAAGGAATAAAGAATATTTTAACATATACATCCTCATATTTGAACCAAAAACACCAACCTGAAAGATTTATTCACGAGAAATTAATTAAGTTATTTATAAACTACGATACTATGTATAATTATAGTTATAGCCTAAGAAGCATGAACACACGAATATGATACGGTAGGATACGAGGACACGATAAATTTTAAAAAACTAGGATATGAATATGACTAGGATACTGCGTGATAAAAAAATTTTGAAAATAAAAATTATTTTCTTTATAAATATTAGGTATTTTATAAAATAAAAATATTTTATTTTATTTTATTTTATAAGATAATATTTTATAATTATCTTATATTATATAAAAAAATATTTTTTTATATTATCTTATAAAATATACAAATATATAAAATAAAATAAATATTATTTTATTTTTAAAATAATATTATCTTATAAAATCGTGCCCCAGAATTGTGCCCTACCTCCCCACAGAATCGTCCCCCCCTTGACTCCCCACAGAATCGCGCCCGCCCTTGCCATTCCACAGAATCGGCCATTCTGCATCATGGGCGACGTCGGCCACTCGGCATTGTCGGCATGGATAAGTCAGCCAACACATCCGTCTAATATGTCACGTGGCGTATCGGATACGAATTGATCAATGATACGACACGTGGCGTATCGAACACATATTCGTGCTGTGTCAATACCATGTCCACATGTTCACGTGTCCAACACGTGGACACGACTATAGGGAATCGTATTCGTGCTTTCTTGGTTATAGCCAGACTCCAAGTACAGATATGGGCACCATAATAGAAAATGATGACTTTTCAATTCAATTAGCAAGCAAAAAATGATAAGGTAAACCGTTGAATATGAGCAAGCTATTTCAGTACTTAAATACCGATTTCTGCTCAATTTTATCACAGTGATAATAAAAATTTTGATATTTTATAATGATAAAAATCATATAAGTCCACATATCTTATACTATCTAAGATGACATGAGATTTCCCAACTCCTCTAGTATCTATCATAGCATTAGAGTTTGCTTATTCTGTTGTAGTCAATATGATTTTGAATAAAAAATCAAGATTATATTCAGATATCATTGAAGTACTGAAAATATTAAGAGGATTTGAGGTTAGACATCTAATATCAAGATCGTGTCAGAATAATAACAAAAGAGTTGCTGGCAGATGATGACTTGAGTGACTTTGAGGAGGTTGAGCTCACCATTAGTAATACCATCAAACACTTACATAATCACTATCAATTACATACTCATATCAATTGATATTGGGATTAAGAAATTAAACTTGCACCACCACGATTAAAATTGATAATTTTTACTTTATGTTGTTGTGGGTAGTGATGTATTATTTTATTTATTTTTAAATTGAATAATGAATGATAAAATTAATATATTTTTTTGATATTTATGATTATTTATTATACTTTGTCATTTGTGTTAATAAATTTTTTTTGTGATTTATGTGAAATAATAAATAATGTAATGTCGCAACTTATAAAAAGTAACTTAAAATATAAAATTTATAAAAAAAATAAAATAATTAATCCACAATTCTGCAACTGGTGGGGGGCAGGGTAGGGATGAGATCGAGATGGTGACGGAAAGGGAAAGTTGTGTTGAGTCGAGTCGAGTGGGAGTCGATCTCAGATTCGAAATCCTAGCTGGCTAGCTATGCTAGGTTAGGCCTAGGTTGGAATTATTAGGCCCAAACCAGTGTAACTCGGCATGGCCTGACATAGCCCGGCCCTAATCCGCCCAACCTCAACCTAGTCGTAATGTGTCGGGCCAACCATTATTGAGTTGTGTCGTGTCATGCCAGCATGACACGTCCCATATGACACCACTATCTTACACATGCAAATAACAAAGTTGTCTAGATAATAAGACTATATCCAGAATTTGACTTCAAAATAAAAGAAACTGAGACTTAGATGTGATAGTCAGAGTGTTATTTATTTAACTTAAAATTTGATATTTCATACTCGAACAAAGTACATTAATATTCAATGCTACTTTAATAAAAAACAAATTGATCATATGTTGATTCAACTAGTAACAATCAACATAAAGAAAAAATGTGATGATTATTTAACAAAGGAAGTGGGTACAGAAATATTTCAATGGTGCAGAATTGAGACTGGGATGAAGTAAAAGCATTTGTCAACTGTGAGAATATTAGAATTGACTCATATTTCTATAATTACAACATATAGTCAATATCATGAGATGATTTGTAAAGTCAAGACCTGAACAAAGCTACAATGTATTCTAAGTTGTTGTAGAGGTGTCAAACAAGTTTGGCGGCCCAAGCAAGACTCGTGGCCCAAGCAAGTTTAACAGTGCCCAAGCAAGACTCGTGGACCAAGTCATCATGTCATGCCTGCCATGACACAGAATTTTAACTATGTCGTACACGCCATACATAGTTGCACGACCGTGCCTTGAAAAAAATGGGTCGTGCAGACAAGGCACTACCCATTTGACACCTCTACGTTGTGATTGAAACTTTTACGGATTCAAGTCGAAATTATATACTTTGGAGTCGCAAAATAAATAAAATTATGACCTCATTCTTTGGTATCACGACTTAAAATGAAAACAAAACTATATGTTTAATGTCATAGTCTGATTTATGAAGTTGCAACGCAACCAAAAGTTGCGACCTAAATATGAAGACGTGACATCAAATTGCATTCTTTCTAGCTCATTTGTCTAGTTTACTTACAAAAGCCTAATAGCAAAATAAAAAAAAATAAACTTATGACATAATGGATTATTTGATAAACCACTTAATTTTTTTCAAACCATTGAAGATTGAAAATATTCAATAGTTTAGAAAAATCAATGGGTTTAATAAAAAATATTTGGAAACTGATAATTAAAAATTTTAAGTGAAATAGCATTGAAAATATTAAGTAGGTATAGACCTAATAATAATTTCAAAAAAAAGTTTCAACAAAATTTTTTTTAAAATTGTCATTTTGTCCTTATTTTTTTTCTTTCTTTTTTGTTTTCTCATTCACGCAACAGTTCAGTTTGTGAATATGTCTTCTCCTCCTCCTTTCTCTGTCACCACAAACTCTAACCCTAACCCTCTTTAATGATTAATTTAAGAGAGAAAATAACAAATCAACTAGTTATTCATTAATTTTTATTTTTATTTCAAAAATTTAGATAATTTTAAAGAGTTTAAATTTTATTGATTATTTTTTAAATATTTTTATTTTTTTTTAGATTTAAAATTTATTTATGAATATGTTTTTAAAAATTTAATTTTTTCAATAATTAATAATTATAGTGAGAAAAAATTTTATTAGAATTTTTATTTATGTTGGATAATATATAACACAATGATAATAAGGATAAATATGTAAAATACATCATTTTCAGCATTCAATATTTATAATTATCAAACAATATATTTATCTTCAGTATCCAATTAATAGTAATTTATCAAACAATTTTTTAATACAAATTAAATACTTATAAAATTAAGCCTTAGTATTTCAACACTTATTTTTCAGCACTTAATTTTTTCAGTTTTATCAAACAAACCCTAAATCATAATTTCAAATTATCATGTCACAACATCATTCATATTGGGATACTAAATAACATAGTCAAATCTTGAATTCTTAAGTTATTTAGTCATAATAACATAATATATGTTGCGACTTTGTTATAATTTCAACTTTGTTCAAGTTGCAATTTTTTAATGGAGGTCACGACTTCATTCAAATAATGACTTCATAACTCAAGTTACAACAAAAAAAAAACATAATTTTGACTTCATTCAAGTCGCAACAGCAAAAAAAAATTTCACTACTTTATTCATATCGTGACATCAAAACAAGGTCATAACTTGAATGCTTAAGAATTTGTCACAACACAAATATATTACAACTTTGTTCAGATCATGACTTTACAAATCAAATCATGAGATCAAACACAAATTACAACTTCATAAGTATGAATCAATTATAACAACCTTTTATAATATAAATATGTATTCATCAGTATACACTCTTATGACCTACATCACACATATGTGCATGTGAAATACTAATAGTGTATTTAACCAATATAAAGAGTATAATTTACAAATGATTAAATAATTTATATAAATATTATAAAAATATATTTAGTAATTTTAGTGAACCTGGTACAAATATCGTATCATATTCAGAGAAGATATTTTATTTAGTTAACAATTGACACAAATCATATGAATCTATATTTTCCATGCTAGTAAAAATGACACATGGTTTGCTAACCACTTTGATGTCCAGCATCACATCAGAATCAACTTTTTTTGTGTGTGAATTTGATTTCAGATAAAATGAACATATTTTATATATATATATATATATTATTGAAATTTGATCATACTTAAAATATTTAAAAAATACATGAATATATCACCAAGAAAAAGTCAAAAAATTATAAATAAATAATAACATACATAAAAAATAATGATAATGAGACTTAATATTATAATGAGTTGAACTAGGCATAGTGACTAACATTATGTTTTGATACTACTGACATTGCACTAACAAACAATATTTTTAATTCTTTTTTTATTTTTTATACACATTGTCAATAGATATTGATTTACATGTCAATTCATACTTGAGTGCATTTTTTTATTATATTTGTTTCTATTGATTTTCATTATTCTATACATATTATTTATTATGTGCAATTTTAAAAATAATTTATTTTTAAAAAAATTTCATTTATATTATATACAAAATTACAATTATTTAAAAATTAATATAGAGTCAGAGTAGAGGTGTTAACCATGCCGGGTGGCCCAGGCACTGCCCAATGCCCACAACAGGGCATGGTTCAATTGTGTCTGGCCTAGCATAGCACGGTCTGAAAGCATGTCTGGTAATGGACCGTGTCAGCCTATGGCATGGCTCGTGTCGTACTACACAGGTGCGAGCCAAGCCTCATGACAGGTCAGACATAACCAACGTGCCGGGCCAGGCATGACCAACGTGCCGGGCCAGGCATGACCAATGTGTCTGGCCCAATGGCATAGTCCATAGACTTGAGGACTCGAGACCGACTACAAATACGATCAGGCCACAAGTCAAGTCATGTCGGGTGATAACTGAATTGGACGTATTTTAAAAAAATGGTAATGTAAGCCAAATATTGCTTACGTGATTGTTCGCAATTAGGTGACCAGGATCCTTTGCCCCACCCGCAGCATTTCACGAAATGGGCTCTGATAGGGACAACAACAAGTCACACCTACCATTGTTCCTATTGGTCAATTTAATTAAAAAAATGAAAAACTTGATATCAAATTACAATATGCATTTGTTTGATTCCAATGTCTACAATGACTAGAATCTAATGATTATAGTGATTCTGGCTATTTTTTAATTAAAATAGATACATAAAAAATAAAGAAAATATATTTGTTTTATAAATTTAAATTTTCTTTTTCTTTATAAATAAAGAAAGATAAATTTATATATTCGTTCTTACTTTTTTCTCCTCTCTCAGACACTCTCATTCTCTCTCAATACTAACTCTCTCTAGTCTCTCTTTTGTAATATAAATATTATATAGACTAATTTTTTTTCTATTTACTATTTAATCTTGCACAAATAGGATAGATGGTTGATTGTGGAGTGAACTAAGGGTGAGCATGTGCAACACAACTTACTTGCCTCGAAGTTATATTTTACAACAAAGCATTCTACGATATGATACTAAAATGGATGCACTTTAAAATAATAAAAACTAAAAATTTTAAGAGAGCCAATAAAGAATCAACATAATATATATATATATATATAATAAAAAGATATATACATATAAAAAATATATATAAGACTAAGCACCTAAGAAGTCATGCTGATCAATGCACATAAAAATATAATGCATTAAATTTGAAGCAAACTTAACTTAGCGTCAGGGTTTTTCAAGTTGGATCTAGTTCAGCTTCGTTGACCCTTTTCATATATCACAATAATTTTGAGAGAAAATAGATAATTTAATTAATTATGACCATTGATCTTCCGATTATATTTTCAGAGGACCCTAGAATAATTAGTATTATACAGACCTAGTTCAAAGCTTCTTATCATAGAATTAATATGTTTATATATAAAAATGACATAATTATATAATATAAATTAAAAAAAAATTAATAAATTTTAAAAATATAGTGATGTTGTATTTGTTACATCTGATATATAAATTAATCATGAAAATACATCATTTGTAGGTCTCAATGCTTAATACATAGACTATGAATAAAAACTTAATATAAAATAATAAGATTCCCTGAGATTCTTCATCATGATAATAACTCTGTCATATATGCGTGTGTGACGTGAATCCTTAAAAAATATAAAATTTAAAATTAAATATTTAGTATACATAGACATTATAATAACATTAGTATGATTATTTGGACTATTAGAAACAATCAGTTAGATGAGATATTTTATATCAGGTATATGTGTCATGTAATTAACCTTATAGTAAAAGTGAGAATATAAATTATTTCTCTCAGAATATAAAAAATAAAAAATTCACTAAAATATCTTAGGACTTCTAACAAACAACTAAAGTTTAACAACCTATATTTGTTTGTGAAGCTAAAATATAAAAAAATTTTCACATAAATGTGAGATATTATTATAATTAGACTTATCTTATATTAGAGTTTTGTATTAGTTGCCAACATGTAATATCCAACTATATTGATTATAAGGGTAGCAAAATTATTATTGATGATTCAGACTATGATACATAAATATATTTCTTCCACACTAAAAAAAAATAAGAAGTTCACTAAAATACCTTAGAATATCTAACATAAAGGTGTCAAACATGCCGGGCTAGGCCGGGCCGAGTTTTCCAGGCCCAACTAGGCTCGCGCGACGTGCCTAGGCACGGCTTGCTACAATACCATGCCATGCATGGCACGGCACGATTATTGAGAGGGCATTCCTGGCATGGACCCGTAGACTCGAAATCCACCAGGTTTGGTCTGATTCAGTCCAATTTGGGTTGGGTCGGGTCAGTCAAAATTTAATTTCAGTGCTGCACCACCACACCTCCAATGCCCATTGGGCGTGTTGAGCCACACCCATCAGGCATCAGCATGTCTACCCCCATCGGGCATCACTCGATGCTTGGGGCTGTCATGTCATGCCCACGTGCTTGGCATTCCGTACCATGCCAAGCACAGCATGGGCCAAAAACTTTTGGCCCGGCACAGCATGACTCGTGCCAAGGCTATGCCCAACACATACCCGAGTACGGCACTGTAGCGTATCGTGCTGGGCCCGGGATGGCCAAGCCCATTTGAGAGATCTAGTCTAACATACAATAAAAGTTTAGTAGCTTATATTTATCTGCAGGGCTAAAAAATAAAAAAATTCCAAATAAATATAAAACATCATTATAATTAAACCTATCTTACATTAGAGTCCTGTATTAGCTACAAACATATGATATTTAACTACGTTAATAATAAAAATGATAAGTTTATTATTGATGATTCAGATTAGGATACAAAAATTTTTTTAATGAAATTTATAAATAATTTATATGAAACAACAAATATGTATTTGTCTGTATATATTCTCACTACTAACATTGTACTTAGGTGCATATGCAATATTTAATAGGAAGTTTAACAAGTATAAAGATCATCTTGTATTTAATATTATTGATGTTGGGATAAAAACCAAATATTTGAAATACTAATCTTTTATTCTAATTCTGTATTATTTGGTTGTCTGCATAAATCCTAAGATTAAGGTGAAACAGATAAAAAACATTTTGACAAGCATATCTACGTGTATAAACCAAAAATACCAACCAAAAATACCAACCAAGAATACCAACCTAAAAATTTTATTTATAAAAAATTAACTAATTTGTTTATATATTATAATAATAGATATAATTATAATTAGACTCCGAGTACGTGCATATATACCTAAAAATGATGACTTTTTTATTCAGTTAATTAGGAACAAACGACGAAGTAGCCCATCAAATAAAAGCGAGTTGTCTCTGTATTTTTATATTAATTACTACTCTAATCAATAATATAATGATAATAAGAACTTAAATATTTTATTATGATAAAAATATATGTATTTATATATCTCATATTATCTAAGATGATACCTGATCTACTAATACCTCCTTAACGTAACATCAAAATTTACTTTTTTTATGACATCCAATATTATTTCAAATAGGAGATCAAAATTACAACAAAATATATAGAAATAATTACATGCATGAAAGACAAAATATTTGAGATTGAGCATTTAAAATAAAATATAATAAATGATGACAAATGATAGTTCATGAGACATAATGATCAAGAATATTAATAACACTAAAGATATTTTCGGATACATTCATGATGATGACGATGACAATCAACATCTTCATCCAAAATATTATATCGTATATACTGATAAATCATTGATGATTCTTGATTCTTATAATACTTATATTATGCTACAGTGTTATTGCTTATTTATTTTTATTGTTTTATTTTGCATTTTAATTTATATACTATTATATATTGATGTATGCAATATATATTCTATTAGATATTGGATTGGATTAAACTTACTAATTTCGATCATTTTAAATTTAATATTTATTATAATTTAATTTATGCATTAATCATTTAATTTAAATAAAAATAAATAATTTTAATTCATAAATCATATTAGGGGAAAAAAAAGTCAGTTCATGCTGGCCCGAACCAGCCTAATCATCTCAAGCCTGACACACCCCTAGACAATGTAGGCTAACCATGTCGTGTTAGGCCTGCCAACTATTTCCCATGCAGTGTGGGCATCGCACCTAAATCATATCGTGTCATGGCATGGCATGATGGCATAACCATGTCACACTCAAACAAGTCATGTTGGCACTTCACGGCTTGTTTGATTTCTCTAAGTTAGGAGTCCTACCACTAGTGGGATCTACCCCAGCCTAGCCTAGGCTCTAGAGAGAAGCTAGCTACTAACTTTTAGTAGCCAAGAGGCAATAGCTAGTATGGTATTATATAATAGCCAATAGCTAGTGGCCTAGTAGCCAATAGCCAAGTCCTAGTTAGTGGTTACTAGCTAGGGCCTAAATCATAGGGTAAGCTGCTGGTGCTTGGCAGCTAACCTAGGCTAGCCAAAGTTAGCCACATGATAGCCCAAGCATGATTTGGTACCAGGAGTGAACCAAACCCAATCTAGCATTACCCCAACATCCATGTATCTAAGGCCAACAAGTCATGTTGGGACTCGCTTGTAGTCGTGCCAACACAACATGGCACAAGGGGATGAACCTTACAGTGTCCAATGGGTCGTGTTAACCTAGGAGTCATTGCACACCTAATTATATATCTGTCACACCAAATTTGGAGTAAAATATAATAATCTATGATCTCCCAAAGATCTTCATAAACATGTTGGTCAATAAATTTATATTAGAGATATAGGCAATAGAAATTGAATCATCATATATCTTCTCTGCGATGATATAAAAATTTATATTGATATGCTTTTTATTAGAGGTGTCAAACGTGCCGGGCCGGCCCGGCACGTTCAAAAACCATGCCCGGGCCCGTGCCGTGCCCGGGAGAAGCAATGCACGTGCCGTGCCGTGCCTGGCACGAGCCGTGCCGTGCCTGGCACGAGCCGTGCCGTGCCGGTTCACGCAGGCACGCGTGGCACTGGCGGCGTACCACGCGTGCCGTGAGTCGTGACTCGTGACCCAACCGGGCCCCGCCCCCGGTAAAAAGACCGCGGGTCGGGTCCAAACAGACCCGCCCCGCCTGCCCTGCCTTGCCGTGCGCCCGTGCCTCCTGGCCAAGCCAAGCCGTGCCCGCGGGCCGTGCCGTGCTGGGCCGGCCCGTTTGACACCTCTACTTTTTATACTCATAAAAGAATAAATTAGAAATGATATATCATATCATTTCTAATAAATATCCAATCTGTAAAAAGCATTGGTAATTGGTGTCATAACATTATACTTGAATTTTATACTCATTTAGATTACTTTCTAAGAAAAACAAAACTAGCGATAAATACCATATCGATAATGGATGATGCACAATTAGAATTTATATATTCTTCAACTTAAGCATATCGATATTGGATGATGTTAAAGTATTATTAAGTCTCATTTGCCTATGTGCCTGGCCCATTGGCATGATCAATTGGCCCATAAGGAATAAATCATTTATGCCTAACGAGTACTGGTTACGAGTTACCTGGATCCTAGACGAGAAGCATAGGAGTAAATTGTCATGTGACAGGTTTTATTAATGAAATTGTTGTACAACATGTACTCATTGTTGCCTATCAGCATCGGGCCGACTGGTGCTTTCCATGGCTGAAGCTGCGAGGCGACAGGGTCAGGCTGAACTTACAGGCTCGGAATTGGGCGCTCAGCTCAGGCCCTGCTGGCTACGTGCACCGTACACGAGACTCGTCACCCGACCTGCAATTGCAAAAGTTACATACCCAGAAGAAAAAAGATTATTATTTTGGTGTAATCATCCTGGCTTTTGGAATTCATTCTAACTGTTAAGGCAGAAATCCAACGACTGTCAGGTTTCTGCCAAATTTAAAAATCAAAAAAATAAAAAAAAAATATGAAAAAAAATATGATTTTTAAATTTATAAAAAAAACTATAAATATAGATTATGAGTTTTAAATTTTTCATTCTCATTTCCGTTCAGAATCTCAACTCTCTCCTACCCTCTTTCTCGCTAATCTCCATCTCCTCTGCAGTCTGTTTTTGAGCTCTCTCTTTTCATTATTTTTAAAATTTTAAGATTTAAAGCAATTTGAAGTTCTAGTAAAAATTTTTTTCTTGTTTCCTATTACTGCGTGATGCAGGTAGAGGTGTCAACCGTGCCGGGCCGTGCCCGGGTTAGGAACAGCTCGTGCCGTGGCACGGCACGCCGGCACGGGTTCGTCCCGTGCCGGTTCACGCAGGCACGCGTGGGCGTGACCCGTCCCCTGCCCCCCCCCCCCCCCCCCCCCGGTTCACATAGGAGTGAGCTATCTCGGTACTTAATACTGATTACTTCTCAATCCTATCACATTCTGATAATAAGAATCTTGATTTATTACAGTGGTGGAAATCATATGAGTCCACCTATCCCGTGCTATCTAGGATGGCACGGGATCTACTGACTCCTTCGGTGTCGAGCGTAGCATCGAAGTCTACTTTTTCTGTTGCAGTGAACGTGATTTCGGATAGGAGATCGAGATTACGTCCAGATGTGGTTGAGGCCTTGGCATGTTTGAAGGATTGGGAGAAATCGAGATTTAGCATCCATGATCGTGCTGAAGCTGTGACTGTGACAGATACTGCAGTCGCATCCACATCCACTACGATGGCGGAGGAGCTGATTGCCGATGATGATGATCCATATGATACTGATCTTGATGTTGTGGCTGATGATTCTCATGATATGCCGCTTGACGATTGATGCTGATCTGCTATTTTTTTCGATGTTTTTTTTTTCATTATATTTATACGCTTTGTTTGTACGTTGTGTTGAAACTTATATTTGTTTTGTTCGGACCATCAGTTTCAAATGCATGATTGGTAATTTTTCATTTGTGTAGTTTAATTTTTTTTTAATTTTAATTTTTTCTAATATAATGTATTGATTTATTTTTTTTACGATTTAAATTTTATTTTAAAAATTAATAACTTTAATTTATAATTAATAAATTATAAATATAAATAAAGCTATACTTAGTTGAATTTGATAAAAAAAATAATTTTCTAAAATTTGTTTTTTTTTTAATTTTAATTTTTAACATTTTTAAAAAAAATTATATTTAATAATTAATACTCTACACTACACAGTGTAGACAGTAGACTACAGTCACTACACTTAACTTAACCTTAAGAAATATAATTTACAATATATAAATTAAAAAAAAAATACAATATTCTGATTTCAAAATTCAGAGAATCAGATTTCTGTCTGGCCTCCCGTGACCCGTCCCTTCCCGGTCCCGCGCCCGCCTGCCTGGCCCTGCCTCTCTCTCACCCTCAGCGGCTCAGCCAGTCAGCCTATGCGGCTATGCCGGTATGCCCTGGCGGCCGGCCCCTGGCCTGTATGGCCAGGCCGGGCCCGCCTAATTTCAAACCGTGCCGTGCTGGGCACGGCACGGTAGCACGATCGTGCTGGAAAAAAACGGGCCATGCCATGCCGGGCCGGCCCATTTGACACCTCTAGATGCAAGCTATGAGTTGCAGCTCTATTTGTCTTATCTTTAGTCCAGAACATAATTTTGATACCTTTTTTTTGTTTTTTTTATATAGTTATAAACAATAGATTAATTAAAACAAAAAAAAATGATTAATAATAAATATAACGTAAACGATATTAATTTAAATTTATGCGTGGATAATAATAATCATACGAAAAAATCTGATTTTAAAATCATATTTTCTCTCATGACCACGATTCAAGTTTAAATACCTAAAAAATAAAAAACTAAAAAATATTTGTAATTTAGACTCACTTTAATATAATAAAAAAATAAAAATAGTATAGATGTCAATGAAAAAGCAACACAATATAAGTATTATAAAAAATTATATATATATTGAAATGTATGTAGAACTGAGCACCTAAAGAAGTATGCCGATCAATCCATCAAAATACATGGTGCATTAGATCATAAGCAAACTCAACTGAGCATGAGCAATGAGATGTTTAAAGATGAATTTATTTTCAACTCTGTTGACCCCGTTCATAAGCTACAATGATTTAAGAATGGAAGGCATAGTCAAACTAATTACAATCATAGATATTCCAATTAAATTTTCAGAAGATGATATAGTTGTTAGTATTATGTAAACATACTTCTGATCTATTTATCACAGAATTCCTAGGTTAATATGTAAAAATGATATTATTAAATATTATAATAGAAAAATAAAAAAATAATTAATAAATTTATGCAATATAGTATCGTGATATCCATGATATATGATATCTAAACTAATCACGACGATATATTTTTTGCATGCATCACTCCCCACTATGTACAATCTAAATAAAATTTTAATAAAAAATATTTAAAAATTTTCTAAGATTTTTCATTCTCGTAATAGCTATCATATATGAATACATGATAAAAATATTTAGACATTATCAAATTCAAAATAAAATATTTAGTATCATATTTAATAATATATCAAACAATAGAATAATTATTAATATATTTATTATGATCATTAAAGATAGACTATTAGATAAAATTTTTTATGTTGGATACATATATCACATTATTAACCAGATAGTACAATACAGATAAAGATTATTTCTTCAAATATTATGAAAAATATAAAATTTATTATAATATATTATGATGCCTAGTATATAATAAGAGTTTAATAGTCTCTCTTTGTCTACAGATCGTTAAAAAAATTCAAACTAATATAAGACACCACTGAAATTACACTTGATGTTGAAGTCGTGCGTTGGATACAAACATGTGATATCTAATTACGTTAATACTAAAAATGAAAAATTTATTATTATCGATATTGACTGAGATACAAAATTTCTTTTATAAAATTCCTAAAAATTTTTATAACATGAAGAGCATGTATCCATTTATGTACAAGTCCATTACTTACATTGTACTCAGGTACACATGTAATATTAGTAACATGTTTAGCATGTTCAGAGATAACCATATATTTAGTATTGTCTGTTGAGATAAAAACTAAGTATTTAAAGTATGAATATATCATTCTATCTCTTAATTGTCTAGTTGTCTGCATGAATCCTAAGATTAAGAATAAAAAATATTTTAGCATACATATCCACATTCATTCATAAAAAATTAACTGAGTTATTTACATACTATAACACTAGGTATTATAATAATTTTAGTTAAGCTCATAGTACAAATATGACATAGAAACCATATTCAAAAATGATGACTTCGCTATTTAGTTAATGATGAAGAAATAATGGGATTATTCATCAAATAGGAGCAAGCTATCTCAGAACTTTAATCTTATTACATAATGATAATAAAAATTTTGATATTTTATAATAATAAAAATCATATAAATCCACTTTTTTATTACAGTCAATATCATTGAGACACTTGCATATATGAAAGATTAAAAAGATTTAAAGTTGAGCATCTAAGATTGGGCTGGAATCATAGTTATTTAAGGCGCAAGGCGCACTAAGGCACAAATGTCTTTTGGGGCCTTAAGGCACAAGACACACTTAAGGAGCGGGCTTTTTTATTTGAGGCGCACCCAGCCTAATACACATAAAAATTATACATTTTACTAAATATATTCTTTAATTTTCATCTAATAATAAACTAAAGAACATCAAAGATAAAAATCAAATATTAATAGCGCTCACATCATCCAAATATTCAAAGTTTCAAAATAAAATAACAAATATTCAAAATTCTAAAACAAAATAAACACTCATGTATTTACATCTAAATCTAAATCAAGAAAGTCTTCATCAATATCATCCTCATCATCAATCTTTCACTCTCCCTCTTCTTCATCTTCCTCTCCCGATGAATAGATCAACTCTTCATTTTCATCAATCAAAGCAAGAATAGGAGTATGTTTAGAGCTAGATGGTCTTGACTTTGGTTTTGGTGTTGGTGTTGGTGTTTTGCTTGGTTTAGCATGGACACAGACACGAACACGGGGATACGATATGGCAGAATACGGAGACACGGTAAATTCTAAAAAACTAGGATATGGATACGACTAGGATACGTCATGATAAAAAAAATAAAATTAAAAATAAAAATTATTTTTTTTATAAATATTAGGTATTTTATAAAATAAAATAAATTAAATTAAAATATTTTAGTTTATAATATAAATAAATATATTTTTATTTTATAAAATAAAAATATTTTATTTTATAAGATAATATTTATAATTATTTTATTTTATAAAATAATATTTTAAATTTTTCTTATATTATATAAAAATATATATTTTTATTTTATTTTACCGCCCGCCTACCTTCCCCCTCAATTCCCACCATTTTGCCTTCCCCTCAATTCCCGCCCGCCCCTGCCTCCTCCCCCTCAATTCCTGCCCGCCTGCCTCCTCCCCTCAATTCCTGCCCGCCTGCCCGCCTGCCTCCCCCCCTCAATTCGCGCACGCCCCTTGCCTCCCCCTCAATTCGTACTCGCCCCCTGCCTCCCCCCCCCCCTCAAATCACGCATGTCCTCTACCCTCTGCCGCCCACTGGACGTCCGAATACACCACCGTCCGATACGCCACGTGGCGTATCAGATACTGATTTATCAATGATACGCCATGTGGCGTATCGGACATGTATCCGTGCCGTGTCCGTGCTTCCTTGCCCGCTGTGCCTTGCCTAAAGCAAGGCATTTTTCCCGGGCGTGGTGGCGCCTAAGCTTAAGGCGCTCCTCAGGCGCTCCTTTCATAACTATGGCTGGAACAAGAGTGCATGAGTTGCTGGTAGATGATAACTCATAAGACTTGGAGAATATCAATGTCACAACTAATAATATTATCAGACGTTTATATGATAATTAATACAAATACCAATTAGCATTGAGATTGATGATTATTATTTTATTTTTGGATGGCTTTTTTTTGTTTTTTTATATTGTTATTATTTTTTTAATCATTTTTTATGATATCATTATGAATATTTTTTTATTTCATACAAATATGACATGTAACATATAACTATATTTTTTTCATATATTTTTCTTTGCAAATTCAATTTATATATATAAAATCAAAAACTGGCACGACCCAGATCCCTACTCGACTTGGCACCACCCAACACCACATGGCCTGATTCTACCCAAACTCATGTCATCAAGCCATGCCAAGCCTGCAAAACAAAAATATTGTCATGTCGAGCACAACTGCCTTAACGAGTCTTGCCTAGCATGACACAGTGGTCCAACTGGGCCACCTAAAAATGGATCGTGCCAGCACATTGCCCATCAGACACCTAAAAATGGCAACAAAAGCTATCAATGATACTCAAAGCGAGAGAAAACTAATAGTGACTTGTTTTTTTTTTGTGAGAAATAAGAACATATCAAAAAGAAGTGTTAGACATTATAGTTTTGGTATGACTCTTCAAGGTTCAAAGGAAATATAATAGACTATTAGATCCACATAGTGGATCCTCTATGAATACATCTATTAGATTTATTATGGTTATTAGGTCCAACCAAGACACCTGTACGTATATCATTCTTTCTTGTCACTTCCTCACTCTAGATTCATGTGTTAAAAATTTAGGAGTCAATATGCATATCTATGGTGATCACACTTTTTTTATATTTTTTATAAAATTTAAAATTTTTAAAATTACCATGGCTAATAACACCGTTGTATGAGTCATGACATATGACAATGTTTATAAAAAAGTTTTTTCTTTTGACACATTCTTTTTATATCAAAATATTATCATTTATATTAGTCACTTTACTAAATAATTAGATTGTGATATTATTTTTTTTCTTATTGTGGTATCTCTATGTATGATTATACCTATTTTTCTTAATCCACTTGAGCCCATCTAGTTACTTGGCTACTTTTGATCCATTGATGAAACAGTATTGGCTAAAACATCTATCATTTTATAAATTGAAGATTTTAGAGCAAAATATCAAAAAGATAACTTATATTAATTATATAATATCTCAATTAAGAAAATATATTAAAATTTTCTATTTAGCATTTCATCAAAATATTAAGAGAGACTCATTTTATTTTATTCACTCAAAAATTGGTGACCTTGTAACACAATTATGCATTTTGGCCTAGGATATTTTAATATTTTTATTAATAATTATACTTGATAATAATATATATGATTATCAATTTTTTAAAAGAATATATCAATTTTACCTATATTCATAAAATTTTATGAATAAATAAAAACTTAATTTAGTTGTAATATTAAAAAATTGAATAAAATTTTGCTTTAGAATATATTTCCCACCAATTTTCTTTATTTTTTTAAAAAGCACAGCATGATTCAATAAACAACTTATATTAGCATTCATACACATAAAAGGATAGCTGAAAAAAAGCTAATATTTGATTAAGACAACTAGAATATTTCTACTATATAAAAGTGTCCCTTGACATTTTTGAAGAAAAACTATATTGATCACTAAAATTAATTGGATATAATCTTATGTTCTCTAATATCATATTTTATATTACCAAGAAAAATTATTTTTATTTCTAACAATAATTTTTGAATATATTTATTTTGTTTGAAATCTCTCTCCAAATAAAAAGAAAATGATTCCCCAAATAGGTCATTACTAATACAAGCATGATGGCTATGATAAAAAGTACTAATGGAATCATAATTTCTAAAATTATGATTCAAAATTTTCAATTTAAATATATACGAGTGACTAAGTCGAGAATAAACAAGTTATAAATCAATTATTCTCAAGCATCTAGTTGAACACCTAAGTATCGGAGTAAGGATCTACAATTCATCATGCTCAATTTAAAAGAAAATCTTTTTCAAAGTCTTCCAATTTTCCAAAAAAAAAATATCAATAACAAAAATAATATCTTAAATTGTATAAAAAGACTTTTTACAAAAAAAAAAATATTATGATAGCTAGGTTTAAAAGAACATATGAAAGAGACATTATACAATTTATTATTTCAGTGTATTCATTTTTATTATTTTATTTTATTCATGATACATTGGAGCAACCAACCTATGTGATGCCTCATTTTTTGACTAGCCCAATATAGAAAAGTCAGCCCCTTTTTTTATTTGTCTAGATATTTTTAAATTAACAAAAACTTTTCCTCCACCTTTTCTAGACGGTATTAGAGTAGTTAACAAAATAAATCATGAGTGTACAATGCCAACACACAATGCCAATGCACAAAAGAAACAAAGTTTGCATAGAATCATGTGCAGCATATGTGTGTAATAGATGCACAATGGGTGTGTGATAGGTGCACACATATTTTATCATGGTTCGAACATACATAATACCTTCAAGCATGTGAGTGCACCTAATTTGCACTATATAAGTGTGCAAAGTATCCAGACATATTTTTCAAGATTAATAGTGAGTTAAATTGATGCAAGTATAACACAAATATTCATAATTAATTGTGTAATAAGCCCTAATTCCTAAAAATCAATGAAACCTAATTTGGGATGAAATTTAGTTTGTAACAAAATTTGGTATAACGATAGATAAAGTTAGAATTCAAGTTAATATGTCATGCAGTCCAAATGTGATTTTTTAGTCAAAGAATTTAAAACAATTTGACAAAAGAATCACATAGAGAAGATAAGAGGAATAAGTGATTACAAATAAATTTATGACTTTTAGTTGTAGCAACATCATTATACTCTTTTCAAATGATATAACTATATGATTCAGTTTTTCAGCACCTTAGACTAAGATTGGAGATTGTTGGTGAGTCAGGATAGGTTACCACTCACTTTACAAAGTTATCCCAATTGACTACGTAGTTTCTAGAGGTAATTCTAAATGAGGTTGAGGTTGCAGCAAAAGTGAAACAGTTAGAGATAGGCTTCTAGATACAATATTCTTAAATTCATTACCCAATTAAGGTTTTGTTTCCATTGCCAAATTTTGATGGATAAGGAGTTCCCCACTAGATTGAAATTGCATTATCAAGCAATTCAATTTATACAAGTAAAGACATTTCACTATCTATAAGTGGAGCTATGGGTAGGAAAGTCTAAGTTCAGTATGCTCATTATAGGTGGATGGGTCATGTCAAGAGCAGTTGATAAAAATTATTTCGAAAAAAGAAATAGAGAGCACTACAAACATTTGAGAGGGATAAACTACTTGTCGGATCCATCTAAAATAAAGAAGTCAAACAGGGCATGTCGCCCGAGAACAGCATGCGGTACACTACAGTTAAGCCATGCCTAACGCAGCATGGCACAATCCAAAACCATGCCTGGTCTTGGACCATGCCACCTTATGGCATGGCTCGTGCCATGCTAGGCTAGGCACAACCCTCGTGAATTGTGTCAGGCCTATCACAACCCTCGTGCCTTGTGCTGGGCCGAGCACAACCCTCGTGCCTTGAGTTGGGCCAAGCATAACCCTCGTATATGGCCCAATGGCATGGTCATCTATCCCTAGGACCCAAGACTAGCTATGAGTCACGGGTAAAGTCTCGTCAAATAACCACTCAACAAAACAAGTTATTTTTTTAAAAAAAAAATCAGGCCAAGTAACTAGAATATTTCATATATGAGCGATTATAATTGGTTGACCACATAAGTCTATCTACAATTGCAAACGATGGGCTTCCGACAGGGACAGCGATGGGTCGCATCCATCGTTGTCCATGTCGGCCCAACAAGGTCCAGCACGGCCCTACACTATGTAGGCCAACCATGTCAGACCGGGTCGGGCCAACCATGTCAGACCGGGTCGGGCCAACCAACTAGTTCTCTTGTCATGCTAGTCATATTGTGTCAGGTCTGTCACGGCATGGTGGCACAGCTATGCCACACTCAAATGGGTCATGACAGCATAGCATAGTTAGAGGCGTTAACTGGGTTGTATCATGCCGACACGGCCTAGTTTTGATGGTCCAGTCTAACCACCATGCCATGATCGGCATGGCATGGTATGGCAGTCATGCCGTGTCAGGCACGGCATGACTCAATATTGGCTAGCCCAGCACGACCTGCCGGCACGATTCTAGTAGGATTCAAGTTGGGTTGGACCAAGTCGTGTCTAGTCGGGCCAGTTCAAGCTTAGTTTTTTCAGCTTAGCCTAGCCCTAGCATAGCTAGGACTCTGAGTCATAGACCAACTCGCACAGTCACACACGACTCATCGTCTATGGTCTCAGCCAAATTCCCAACTTCCCACCAACCCACCCCACTAGATGCGGAATTATTGATTAATTATTTTATATTTTATTTACAAATTTCATGTTTTAAGTTGCCCTTTATGCATTGCGAGTGTAATATTATTTTATTAATTTATTTCACATAAATCACAAAAAATATCAAAAAATACATTAATTATTCATTCATCATTCAATCTAAAAATAAATAAAATAACACAAAATCATAACTTATAAGTCATACCAATATAAAATAAACGTTATCAATCTCAATCATAATAATAATAATACAAACTCAATTGTCTTAATTTCAATGTCAACCGATAAAAATAAATAATTAATCATCATTACGTAAGCATCTAATGGTATCGCTAACAATGAGCTCAACCTCCTAAAAGTCTCAATAATCATCATCTGACAGTAACTCATATTCTCTTGCTCCAACACGATCTCGATTCTTAATACTCAATCTCGAATTCCCTCAATCTTTCATACATGCTAATGTCTTAATGATATCTGACCACAATATCGATCTCCTATCCAAAATCACATTGACAATAATAAAAAAATAGATTCTAAATATTATGCTCGACACTGAAGGAATCAGTAGATTTCATGTCATTTAAGACAGTATAAGATAGTTAGACTCATATGATTTTTATCATTATAAAATATTAAAATTTTTGTTATCATTATGTGATATGATTGAGCAGTAATCAATGTCTAAGTACCGAGACAGCTCGCTCATATTCAACGGTACACCCCATCATTTCCATCTCGCCATCTCAATGAAAAAGTCATCATATCCAAATAAGATATTCATGTCCGTACTCGAAGTCTGTCTACTACTAATACTATACCTAGTGTCGTAGTATATAAATAACTCAGTAACTTCTTATGAATTAACTATTCAAGTTGATATTCTTGGTTTAACCATGAGAATATATATGTCAAAATATTCTCTACCTCATTCACTTTAACCCTAAGATCCATGCAGGCAACCAGATAATAAAGATATAAAATGATTGACCAGTACTTTAAGAAATTAATTTTCATCTTAAGAGTCATATCACTAAATATCAGGTCATCTCTATTCTTCTTAAATATGTTACTAATTTTGCATATGCACCTGAGTGCAATACAAGTTGTGAGCATATGCATAGACAAATACTTATTTATCATGTCACAAAAATTTTCAGAAATTTCATAAAAAAATCTTGTATCCTAGTCAGTATCGTCAATAATAAGTTCATCACTCTTACTAATGACGTAGTCAAATATCACGTGTTCGTATCTAACACATGACTTCAATATCAAGTATATATAATTCTAATGGTATCTCACATTCGTTTAAAATTTATTCTTCTTTAGAGCCGTAGACAAACATAAACTACCAAACTCTTATTGCCTACTAGGTGTCCAAATATATTTAGTGAATTATGAATTTTTTCTAAAATGAGAATGGGGGAAAAATATCTTTCATCCTTGCTTATACTATTAAGTTAATAACGTGACACATGCATCTAACATGAAAAATCTCTCATAATAATTTCTAATAGTCCTAATATACATATTAATAATTACTCCATTGTTACATGCATTATCAAATGTTATACTATATATTTTATTTTGAATATTATATTCTATAAAGATTCTAATCATCTACTCAAATATAATTGAGTCATTATGAGAATAAAGAATCTATGAAAATCCTAATATCTTTTTATTTAGTGTCCATTTAAAATTTATATAATAGACATTGAGACATATATAAGATGCATTATCACGACTAGTCCACATATCGAACGTCATGGACACCACTCCACTATATTTCTTAAATTTATTAGTTATTATTTATTTTTCTAACTTATAATATTTTAGTATGTCATCTCTAGACTTGGACCTAGGAATCCTATAACATACAAGCTACAAATAAGTATGTATGATATTGACTACTCTTAGATTTTCTGAAAATCTAATCAGAAGACCCATGGTGGTGATCAGTTTGGTCATATCTTTCCTCCTTAACTCGTTGTGGTATATGAAAAGAATCAATATAAAAGCTAAACTATGTTCAACCTCAAAGACTCCACCACTCAGTTAGATTTTCCTATAATCTAATGCACCATGTTTTTAGTACAATATTCGGCATGTCTCGTTAAGTGCTCAATCTCACATTCACTCCTACAAGTATATTTTTTTTGTGATGATTCTTCATTGACACCCCTGATTTTTTTATTTAAAGTAAATCCAAACTACATATTTTCTTGTAATTTTTTATTTTTTAGATATTTTAATTGAGACCATAGAAAAAAATAAGATTTCAGCAACCTCGGACCTTTCTGAAGAGTTATCAATATTAAAATTATCTATGTTTAAGTTAGTTATATTAATTTCATTATCATTAAATTCATTATTTATCATTTTAAATTTTTTTTAATTTATTAATTATATTCTAAATTTTATTTTCTAAATTAAAAATTATTTGATATTAAATTATTAATAAAAAAATAAAAAAGAATAAATAAAATTTAAAAAACAATACTCATTTATAGAATACCGAATATGGATAGGATATAAAATGTCACACCACCCACACCGCACCCAATAGCAAAGCCAAAGCAAACCAAAAGCAAAAATGCAAAAGAAAACTAAGAGGAAAGAGAAAGATGAGCACAAGATGAGAGAAAGGAGAGAGAATTGAGAGAAATGAGAATGAGAATATGAGATCGAGAGATAGGAGAGAAAGAGTATATAAATTAAAAAAAATTAATATATTTTCCATGTAGATTACCGCACTTTATATTTTTTTTGGACCATTGAGTTGGTCTTTAGCCTCGATTCCAGAACATTTGACTCTGGGCTTAGCTGGGAGAAGGAGAGGAAAGGAGGCTGAACCATGTGGGACCATTCCATGTAGATGCTCTCAGCCAAACTTGTGGTTGTTTTTTAAAAACCCACCACATGTAAAAAGTGAGGGTGGGTTTATTTTTTTTAATAAAAAATACTTTTTATAAAAATAACCAGGATGGTCAAGCGTGGTCCAGTCAGTCAGTGCCCAAAACCCGGTCCAAGATTCGGGGCATGACACCCTACCGAGCTGCCCGGCCCACTTTCCACCTCTAAACACAGCTCATTTGACACCTCAAATCCAAAAGTCCTCACAAAGCCTTTCCACAATAACCCCCACTAAGAGGAATTATTTTGGATATTTTCCAAGTGGGACAGTATCAGATCCTTCTCGCCTCGGTATCATAAGTATTGTGTATGATTCAACTATTTCACGCTCATGAATTGTTAACTATGAGATGAATACTTATAAGTGATCAATCTCTTTTTATTATTTTTTTACTTATTCTTTGAATATTGTCATATTCAATGATGACTCATTCAAAACCATTAGATATAGCAGTATTTAGATTGATTATTTATTTCTTCCACATTATTTATTTATTTTCAATTGCCTAGTCGATCTTCTTTATTAAAAATTATCTTTTCAGTCAACTAAATTCTAATTTTATTTTATTTTTACTTATTTTGTTATTTGTTTATAAGATTAAAAGACTCAAATGAAAGATTCTATTGGAATTGAACGATATATATTATATGTATTCTCTTCCATGATACACGTTGTTAATAAACATTTGATTGTGGCAACATCTTTATTTACATAATTTTAGCTTACTCTCAAGGACATATCAATCTTAGAGTATGAAGCATGTCAACAAGAAAAAAATATCAAAACTTCCAACCTTGCATGTCATTCTTATATGAGTAAGTTGATCTTATATATTTAGATATATGAGAATTTAATATTTAAAAAAACTCGATAGAGTTTTACATATATGATTGTTTTTATTGTTAATTATAATTACTCATGATTTACATGAATATTTTTATTTCGAGTTAAATCACAAGTATTTTTTTTTTGATATTTCACAAAATGATAAAAAATAAAATTAATAAAAATATTTAAAAATAATAACTAATAATATATTAGAATATTTATCAAATAAATATAGTATTTACACAATTATTTACCAGACTTCTTGTGTTAGCATACATTTACATGATTAAGTAATTAAAAGAAAGAACTAATATTTGATTAAGATGACTCCGACATTTTTATTTGAGAGAAATACTCCAAAATTTTTTTTTAAAGATTCAAATTTAATCATAGATAATCTCATCAACCAAATGACTTCTTTTTTTCTTTCTCATCTTGTGCTTGTTCAAATCATATCTTAGAAAAAAATCATTTAGCTTTCCTACCAAATTTTTTATAAATACGTATTTTATTCGTTTTCCCCCTTAAAGGCACAAGTTGACACTCAGCTTTGAGATGTATTTTTTTTGATATTCTAATAATCAAAAGAGATATAAATATTTTTTATCAAAGATTAATAAAATTTTAATTAGTATTGACATTAACATCTTTGAACAAGAATCATTTGTATTAAGATTAAAAAAATTAGGAATCTATTTACTTATAATCCTCATTATGATAATGCTCATATAGAGTCATCATATATCACAACAAGTAAAAATATTATTGACTTTGTAGACAATGAGGTGCCTTAGGAAAGGAAATCTATCTTAAGTCTAGATAAAATAACAGCTCATGAATATGCTTTAGTTTAGGCCCATAGTTGAATTGCACAATCTACTCAATCTAGAAATGAGCATACCAACAAGTCACATAATTTCACAACAAACTCTTCTAGTTTTAACCTCTCAGTCACTTTCCGAAATAGACAAAGAAATTATAATCGGCATCTAATCTCACAAGTATTATCATACAAGCATCTTATTTTTGCTTTTACTTTCTTTATTGCTATTATTGAAGATAATATGATACTAAAATCTCCCTATAAATCATTATATCATCCAACATAGTGTTAGGTGATGTTAGAAAAAATAAATCTTCCCTATAATCTTCTCCTCCTATAAAACTTCTAGTGGGACTTGGGAATTATAACACAACCTACAAAAAGATGTGTTATTGGTTGCAAATGAATTTGTATTGTGAAGACAGATCTAGTGATAAGTTAATGATCTTATGGTAAAACATATAACTAAAGAATTCACTCAGATAGTTGGTATGAATTACCAAAATATTTTATCTCTAATGGCCAAAAATAACCTTCGTATGGTTTCTTATTTCACTAGCAGCATTTAACAAATAAAAGATGTACTAGCATACATATAAAATATTTTTCTTTATGATAATTTAAAAAATGAGATAAATATGAAGGAGCCCCCAGGGTTTTGAACAGCACAATCATACTTCTAAATTATGGTAGATGTTACATGGTCTGAAGGAGTTACCAAAAACTTAATTTTCACAAATTCTTATTCTTTGGATTACACATATGCATTATTGATTTCTTTTATTTTTCCAAATGAGTTCTAATAGAAAAATAGTTATATTGCTTGTGTATATGAATAAAATTATGATTACAAAGGCGATGAGTCGAGTATTACCCAACTCAAAGAGTATCTTTAATCATAATTTCAGATAAAAAATCTTTGAAATCTCATATATTTTCTTAACATGGAAGTAATATATTTTAAAAGAGATATTGTCTTGTCAGACAATAAGTATATAGTTGATACACTTACTAAGATTATACTTTTAGTTTGTACTCTAGCAAATACTCTAATTATTCTAGGTATTGATTTTATATATGACTCAACTCTTTTAGTTGACATTATTACATATATAAGAATCATAAAATAAAATTAATTAATTATATGTTAACAACACATATTTAACATATACAATCAATATATGTAATCATTTCTCATATTTTTATCAATAAGTTCATCTTGATATAGCTATTCGTATACTAAAGCATGCAAAAAAATATCTAATATTTAAGATCTCTTTTAGCAATCACGAACATTAACAATTAGTCAGGTACTTTGATTCAAATTGAACATCATCTTGTTTCAAGAAAGAGATCCATAATAAAATTTTATATTTTGCTTGAAAACAATCTAATATTACAAAAAAATGATAGACATACAATTATTTCAAGATATTATATAAAAATATAATTCAAAACAAAGACAATCAATACTTGCAATATACTTTGTATCTAGCACATGCTTGTGGAGATCAAGTATCCATTTTTCTCTCACATAAATCTTTAATATGATAGTCAGACAGACAGTGAAACATATAACATCGAATCTAAAATTTCGTTGAGTAGACAAGCACATTAAAATAAATTATTTCTTACTCAGAAAGAATCTATACATTACAACCATTACGACAATATATATCCAGATAACAAAGCAACCAACAAATATTTTTACTAAGAACTTGAAAATACATCAACTTATTTTTTTTACCTCCCAACTTGATATTCTAGATACCTATGCTGTTGCTAAAAGAAGGGTGTTGTAGTTTATTATTTCAATATATTCATTTTCATTATTTTATCTTATGCATGATGCATGAATCACTCAACTTGTAGAATATCTCATTTTTTGACAAGTAAATAAGGGCTAGCCTTTTTTTACTTATCTAGAAATATTTTTAAATAAACACATTTTTCTTTCATCCTTTCTAAAAGATATATTATAAATTTGAATGTTATTATAACTAATAATATTAAATATTTATGAAACAAAGAAAAAAAATATAAATTAAATCTAATTACTTGTTTTTTGACTATTAACATATAATTCAATAATTTAGAAGTTGGAGATAAAAAAATTAATCATTAGAACTACAGTAAAGATCTCAATGGGGGTAATCTACGAGAACACTAAATGATTTCAGCATTTAGTTTCTCTCTTAACAACTTGTAGTACTCTTGATCACCTCTCTAAGAATACCTACCAATGATTCTTTCTAGGGTGGTTACTCCTATAATATTTACACTGTGCTAAGAATCTCTTGCTCATACTTCTACTATAACTAATACTCCTACCTCTAAAACATGTAATAGAAGATATCTCTCTAGTGGCGTGGTTACTCCTACACTGAATGATTTTGGCAAACAAAAATGTCTCCCTCAATAACCTACAATGCTCTCAATATTCTCTCTGAAAATAACTCTCAATAATTCTTCCTAATATGGTTACTCCTTTAATATATGCATTCTACTAAGAATTTCTTGCTCGTGCTTTACTAAGATTAATACTCTTATCTTTAAGACATGTTATAGGAGATATCTCTCCAGTTGGTCTCTATCTCGCATATATTAAATAATATGATGATAAATCTCTAGTATGGTATGGAAGACATGATCACTCATAACATAATTACAAAACACCATAAAACTGCCAGGTAGAGTACTAAAATATGAAATCAAAAAACTATTTCATATGTTTTACCCTTTCAATCACATCTACATTCATTATAAATATCTCTAAAACTTACATAGCTAATTATGTAAAACAATTAAAATAAGTAATAATCTATATCAGCTCTCTAGACTCTTTTAATCTTTATCCTATAAGTTAAGAAACAATATTATATATATACATATATATTGATATATATTAATATTTTATTTATATAAATTTAGAATGAGTACAATGTTATCAGCTCATAAAATATCATGTATGTTGTACAAAATAAAAACATAAGATAATTCTATCTCAATAAATTAACAAATGGAAATTAACAATCAAGAATCAGTCAGTAACCTGATCTCTCTTATCTCATAGCTAGAAGGCTCCTTTATTCAAACTCAAGTACGTCGTGTGTGTAATTTTGTTGTACAAGCTTCCACAAAATAATAATCAAGATTTTAACTTCTTTATCAAAGTAAAAAAAAAAAGGAATATGCACCACAATACACTTGATTGATACCAACAATGAGTTGGTGTTTTCACAAACATTGCGCAATGTACCTCACATTTATAACAGACATGTATATTGCACTGCACCTATGTAACACACTGCTCACACATTTACACATCTACTGCACACAATGCTCTAAAACATCACACACAAGTATCATGCATTTCTTCTTGCTCACACCATCCCCAACACTATCGTGCAAACCATCTGTATGTTAACATTAACAATACAGATGCACGTCTAAGTGTATATTGCACTGCACCTATGTAACAAACTGCACACACGTTAACACATTTTCTGCACACAATGCACTGAAGTATCACAAACACACAAATAGCATGCATTTCTTCTTGCTCACACCATCCCCGACACCATCACGCTCACCATCTATATGTTAACAATATAGATGCACATCTACAAGCACATCACGTATGTACTATTATAAATGTACTTGCCACACCCACACGCGCACGCGCCTGTGCTGTTACAAATGCATGCCTACATGCATATTCCTTCTTTCTCTCTCTCTCTCTCTAACCAAACTCTAATACCAGAAAAAAAATACAAGCATAACTCAAGTAATTAAATATCACTATCAAATACAATGAAACCTAAGTCTATAAATAGAAATATAAACTATTAGGAATAATCAATAAGTTGAGTACTCTCATCAGAAATATTAAAAAGATAAATAAAATATTGATACATAATTGTAACACTTCTATTAACAATGCATTAACAAAAAGAACTTATTTGAAGAGAAGATATGATTATTGGACTCTTTTATGATACATACATTCATACTAATAAAATATTGTAGCACTTATATTAAGAATGTATTAACTAGGAATTTAATGAGAGAGAAAATATGGTTATTAGGAGATTATTTTATGACACATGCATTCATACTAATATTATGAATTATTTATACTTGAAACCAATATCAATGTTATAATTGTAATTGGTATTGGATATAAAAAACTAACTAAATATCAATTGTAGATAAATATTTCAAAAAATACTAAAAAGGAAGCTTAATTAGTTATGAATTATTATCATTAAATTTGGATAAAAGTTAGATATACAATAACAAGTAATAATTAGATGGATAATTAACAATGAATATTTATCAGTTTCTTAATTTGTCATCAAGAGATATCATATATAAAATTTTTTGATGCTTTGAATTGTGAAAAATATAACTTAATAAATTAAATATAGGTTTTAGCTATTTTTTGAGATAATTTAATGAATTGGTCCAAGTGATATAGTTCAAATAACCACTAAAAATAAATTAAATATATAGCTACCAAAAGATTAGTTTCTTATAAATATAACACATCAAATAATTATCTTGTACATCTAATTATAATAAATTAAATTTTCAAGAATATTTGTAAGATGAATCAAATTATTGAGCTTGCAAGATGAACATCAAAAATGATATTAAAAAAAGATAATGATGACAATAAATTTCATGGCTTGGTACACCATGCTTTGCTATTACACTCATTGCAATGAAAAGTCTTCACAATCACAAACATTTGTGATCTTTTGTGACTATCAATTTCTTTGTGAAATCTAAATATTTGAAAGATAATAAATTTTAAGTTCTAATTTGTTTCCTCTTGAATAACAAATTTTGGAATGATTATTTAATAGTTATAAAACTCATGACTATATTTGTGTGAAGGGTGACATTCAATAGGATATGTGAATATAAAGGCATGTACACAATTTGTTTGGGTATCAAAAAACTATTTAATCAAACAAGAGATTATATAAAATATTATACAAATATCATAAAACAAAATTTAAGATAAGCAACTTTACAAGAGTATTCATTCAATAATTTTATTGATTAATTTGTTAGAATTAAATCCACATAAAACTCATAAAAACTCAACTCAATAAAAAGTATACAAGATGATTCATATATATAATTTCTATGTAGGATTAGAGCAACTTCAATGTTAGATGCTCTTATCTATAAAATAAAAATATAAAGAAAAAATAAACAAAGAATAAAATAAACTATCCCAAATTGTATCACTCTCTCAAGCTAATGCATAAAATCCAAAACATCAAGTTTAAAAGACATAAAAATAAGTTGGAGACTATTCAAAATCAACATGAAATTATCAATTAAATAATATATTGTAGATACACAAGTTATAAAAATAATCTCAACTTGAATTTGCCCATTGAGAAAGAAGTATCACATCTTCATGTAATTTGTCCGTTTGTAAAATATTGAATTATATGTTATATATCTTGATATCTGACTATTATAATAAAAAATTATAAGAAATGCAAGTGAGTATCTAATCTCATTAAAATATATATAATTAAAATATCTCACAAATAATTATCATTATCATATATAATTTTTCTATAAATAAAAATTATTTCAATGAAAAATATAAAATCTTTTAATAAATATTATCTTGATGCAAATTGATGTCAAGTCAAATATGAAAAAATAGCTAACTAAAGATTATGTAATCATAGAAAGAGATACCAAAGTTTAAAGAACTTTTCAAATATCTTAGTATATAAAGAACTTTTCAAGAAAATAATTAATTATATTAACTACATAACTATATCTAATCTAATAAAATTATATAATAAATCTTTTATATAATTCTCCTATATGTAATTGGATCAACTGGAAAACTCGTATCAAATATGAAATTAATATTTAACTCAATAAAAATATCCACTTAAGCAAAACTCAAAAGACCAACTTATATAAGAATATCAGCCACATACCTCTTATATAACATAATATCTTTAGTATTATAAGGGACATTTAGCTCAACTTATCATCGCTCATAATAAGAATACTATCCAAGTACATAACCATTAAAATTAATTTATCATATAAACTCATTTGAAAAAAATAAAATAATTTATAATATATTTGTATAAACCAAAAAAAATGACTGCTAATGAAAATATTACTAAATAACCTCTACCTTAAACTAGGGCAACCTACATGATGAATACTTCCATTAATAAAATAAAAAGACAATAAAAATCAAACAAACAATAAAATAACCTACAACAAACTACTACAAAATTAATATTTTCAACATGACCAAAAAAAATTAATAACAAGCCCATGATTATTGGTGGCATGAAAATTATTAGCTAAAATATCATGAAAGGAAAAAAATAATAATGAATGAAATGAAATTGTATCATTGTCAATTGAAAAGTTGAGGAAAAGAACTTATATGTATGTTTAATAATTCCTTAATATGTTTGTTGTTTTTTTATTAATTGAAAAGTTGTATCGTGATGAATGAATATTACACCTTGATAAAACATAATTCATTAATATATTTGTTATTTTTTATTAAATACATGAATATAATGTATCACATTTGCAAAATTAGAAATTCAAATAGATATAAACTTCATCTTTTTCTATATGTGAGAAATTAAATCATATTTAAACATATACATATTAAAATAAGAAATAAATTAAAATATCAAAATCTAAATGATCATGCATATATTCAATACAATTTGTGACTAAAAATTAGTATAAATAAAATATTTTTTATTTATTTTGAATTTAATTTTTTACTTGGATAATTATGAATTATTATAAGTTTTTTTAAGTTTATATAACAAGAAAACAAATTATGATCATTATTATAATTTTTTTATTATTTAATTTGTTTTTATATTTATGATGAAAATATTCAACCTGTGAGGTATTCTAATCATTGTTACTTATCATGTAAAAATAAATTTTACATGACAAGTAAAATGATTAGAATACCTCACAGTTTGAATATTTTCATCAAACATACATAATATTAAAGTCATGTGTTGACTATTAATATATAATATCCGACTATGATAATAACAAAAATCACAAACTTATTATTGACGATCCATATTAAAAGACAAGAATTTTATTTTTTAAATTCCTAAAATTTTTTTATAATATGATTAACATGTATTCATCTATGTGTACTTAAATCACTTGCATTACACTTCTGTGTAAATGCAATATTAAGAATATATTTAGCAAGTATAGAGGACACTCCGATTTTAGTATAATTATTGCTGAGAATGAAATCAAATATTTAAAATATCAATCCTCTATTTCATCTCATTATTACCTTGTTGCATGTATGGATCCTATGATTAAAATTAAATGAATAAAAATATATTAAAAAATATTCATTTGTACAAACCAAGCAAAAAAACCTAAATATTTGACTCATAAAAAATTAATATATTTATATATTACGATATTATATATGATAGTTGTAATGGAGCTCTGAGTACGAACATGCACATTATATTCAGAGACTGCTTTTTCTATTCAATTAGTAAGGAATAAATAAAAGTATGGGCCATCAAATAGATAGAAATTATACGAATCCATCTATTCCATGCTATCTAAAATAGCATATGATCTATTGACCCCTCTAATATCTAACATAGCAAAAAAATTTACTTTTTCTATGACTATGGATGTTATTGTTATTTTAGATATGAGATATAAACTATGACTAGATATCATATATGTACTTTCATGCTTGAAGGACTGAAAATATTCAAAAATTAATATTCAGAATAAAATAAAAAAATTACATGTGGATGATAACTCATGTGACGATATCAAAGATATTGAAGATAGTATTAGCATCAAAATTGTACATGACGATTCAAACCAAACTACTAACACAAACTAAATATCTTATTTGTCATATCTCATGTGTCATGTGTATTTATTTTGATGATATATTATTTTTTATTTTTAAATTTTTTCAATTTATATTTTGTTATTATTTTTCATTTGATATCTATGCCATAATATTCAAAAATAAAATACATGTACATTTTTTATTTAGTTATTATCTTAATATTTTATTGATTTTATTTATTTTAATTTATATTGAAGTACAATAGTATGCAATTAAATTTTAATATTTAAATTTTACTTATAAATGTAATTTTTAAACTTAAAAATAAATATAAACGACAAATGACAATTAGTGTCGCAATGTCACAGTCACCCATAGCACAGCCCATGAAACATGGCCTAGGCCCCACAAGACACAAGCCTTGTGAATCACTTCCAATGAGCCTTGTGCCCTTTGAAACTACCAAATGACTTTAGGCTAACTCACAACATTGGCCATGGTCCATGGTACCACTGTGGCTGTGAGTTGTGGGTTGTGGCCAGGATCAAGCCAATGTCATGGCAATGTCATGCCACTGTCGATGCCAACCTGACCCAACAAAACTGGCATACCCAATACATAAAAGCATGCCATTAAACCGTGTCGGGCTGACCTAAAATGCGGTCGTGTCGATATGGCACATCACAAGCACCCGTTCCATGTTGTGCTCAACACAGTATTGGCTCAATTGGGCCACCAAAAATTGGCATGGCCCTTTTGACATCCCTAGTGTTATTGTATTATTTTAATTTGTGTTAGATTTATCATAGCATCAAATTGAGTTATGTGTGTACACAAAATTTCTTACAAACCCTAGAGAAAACATTTTATGTGCAAACTTGCGCATGCACATAGGTGCATAATAAGTACACGCACAATTGTGTTAGATGTGTCAAGTAGATCGAACAACACCGATATGACCAATAGCACGGCACAATTCAATTATGCTAGCCCCGACACAATCCAAAATTATGCCTTGACCAAACTTGTATCGACGTATGGCACATCTCATGATGTGTCGTGCTGAGACCACACAAGCCTTGTGTTGTGCCACGCACAACTCATGTGTCAAGCATGCTGAAACAAGAAAAGAGCATGAGCCCATGTTTGTGCATTATTCCCACCATTGTAAAATTACCGCATTGAAAAAGTGTGTGTCATTGTCCTATCAACCAAAAATAATAATAATAAGTAATAATTTTTTTTCAATAGTTAGATTTATTCCAATGAGTATTTGAGTGAAATCCAATGGTTATCAGATTTCAACTCAAAAAAAATTATATTTTTAATAAAAATATTCTATAAATAATAAGTACCATATGCTCATGTTTTTTTTATATTTATAATTTTAATTTGATAGAATACTAAAACAATTTTGATAATGAACTATGATTTTGAGACACAAACATAAGAGGTATAAGTAAAAAATATTTGTCCATTGTTTCTCACATAAAATAAAGGTACATATTGCATTAAATATATTTTATTTTTATTAAAATTTTTTAAATAAATAAACAAATTAACAATAATAAATATAAATTTATAAAAATATTATTTCTTTTTTCCTATTTCAAGTCTCCTAGATTAAAAAAATAAAAAAAATTATGAAAAAGAATCAAGCATAGATATAAATAATAACAACTTGATTAAAATATAAGAGACCAAAACTAAATTTTTTCTCATAATCATGATACACTTTAATATATATATATATATATATATATATATAATTGTATAATTATCAAAAAAGATTTAGCATAATATAATATTATATATATATATATATGAGTATTAGTAGCACTAACCACCTTAAGAACAAGTCAATTAATATACTAAAAAATATAATATATTAGATCTCAAAAAAACTCAACTAATTAATAAAATATTTGAAGTTTGATCAACTTTAACTTTAATGACACATTTCATTTACTGCAATAAGTTTGTAAAGGAATGCATAAGAAAATTAATTTTTAGTATTATTCTTCCAATTAAAATTTTGAAAAATTCTAAACTAATTCATATTATGCAAATTTAATTCCAGCATACTTATCATAGAATTCCCAAATCGAACAATACAAATAACATAATAAAATAATTAAAATAAAAAAATATTTAGTATTTTAACAAACTTAAAAATTTAATGAAATAGTTTCAATGATATCCAACATCTAAACTAGTCATTATGATAGTGCATTCACATGTATCATCACCTACTATATTGATTCTAAGTAGAGTGAAAACTAAATAAAAAAAATTAGAATTTCATATGATCATACATCCTCATGATGGTCTTACTATTTATGAGTATCCATCAAAAATTTTTAAGAAATATGATATACATTCGACAATGATTTACATTATGCTATCTCAATTAATATGTTTGTGATAATCATTAGAGACAAGCCCTTAGATAATATTTTTCATATTAGGTACTTGTAACATACAATTAACTTAATAGTACAATCATAACCAAAAATAATGTTTCCCATATTAGACAATAAAAAATATATTAAAATATCTTAAGACAAATAAAAAACAATAAGATTTATATTTTATATTCATTAGTGGTCAATGAGCCTAATAAAATTCTAAACAAATATCATATATCATTAGAATTATATCTACTTGATATCAAATTCATGTATTAGCTACCAACATATGATATCTGTCCATGTCAATAATATAAATAATGAAATTATTATTGATAATTTAAACTAAAAAATAAAAATTTTGTTTTTACAATTTTTGAAAAATTTTTATGATACGAGGAATAAATTTTATTCATGTATACTCTCACCAAATATATTGTACCTAGGTGAGCATTTAGTATTTATAATATATTCAACAAATACAAGTATCATGGGTATTAAAATAAAAAAATATATATTTATAATATTAGTCTTTTAATCTATCTATTTATTACTTAGTTGCTTATAAAAATCTTAAGATTGAGATAGATGAGATAGAAAACATATTAAAATACATATCTACCTATATAAACCACACGAAAAAACTAGATAATAAGATTCATAAACTATTAGATAATATATTTACTAAGCATAATAATTTTGGTGAAGCACCAAATATAACCATAAATATCATATTTAAAGATAATGGTTTTTTTATTCGGTTAACCATAAGTAAACAATAGTTGATACATTGAATATGGATGAGCTATCTCGAAACTTAGATTCTGATTACCTAAGAAACACGGACACGGGGATACGACACGGCAGGATACGAGGACAGGAAAAATTCTAAAAAACTAAGATACAGATACAGCTAGAATACGGCATGATAAAAAAATAAAATTAAAAATAAAAATTACTTTTTTATAAATATTAGGTATTTTATAAAATAAAATAAATTATTTTATAGAATAAATATTAATTTTTTTATTAATATTTTATTTTATTTTATAATATAATATTTATATTTATTTTAATTTTATAAAATAATATTTTATAATTATCTTATATTATATAAAAATATATTTTTTTATTTTATAAAATAAAGATATTTTATTTTATTTAATGACAGCCATGCCTCCCCCCACAGGTGGTGCTCGCCCCCTTCCTCCCCCCCCCCCAAATTGCGCTAGCCCCCTACCTCCCCCCCCCCTCAAATTGCGCCAACCCCCTACCTCCCCCCCCCCCTCAAATTGCGCCAACCCCCTACCTCCCCCCCCCCTCAAATCGTGCCCCCCTCAAATCGCACCCACCCCCTGCCTCCCCAATATTACGCCCGCCGCCTGCGTCGAGTGGCCGACGTCGCCACATGGGCAACGTCGGCCACTGGACGTCATCGGACATCGGTCACTCTCGGCATGGATATGGCAGTCGAAAAAATCGTCCGATACGCCACATGGCATATCTGACACATATTTGTGCCGTGTCCGTACCGTGTCCAGGTGTCGGACACGTGAACACGGCTGTAGGGAGTCATGTTCGTACTTCCTTGCTAATTACTTCTTCATCCTGTCACAAGATGACACTAAGAATTTAGATGTATAAATTAGTGGAAATCCATTTATCTCGTGTTATCAAAGATAGCACATGAATCATTGACCCCTTCGATATCTTGCAGAGTATCATAGTCTATTTTTTCTGTAACTATAAATATTATTTCAAATAAGAGATCTACACGATAACCAAATATCATGAAAACATTATCATACCCAAAAGGCTAGAATGATTCATGGATTAATCTTTAAGATCAAACGAAAGAGTTGCTAATAAATGTTGACTCACACGAAATCAAAGAAAATCTAGGCAATAATTATGAGCTTGAAATATTATCATCCAAATCATACAAACTAATCATGAATAATGGAGAGTTAAAATATTCATGTTGTATTTTTTTTAGCTGTAAAAATAACCCAATGATTATGAGCTTGCATAATAATTATATTTTTTTTATTTGGCTTCATATGTGTACATTTTCGTTTATATAATAATTTATAGTGAAGTACAGTTTAATTTTTTAAAAAATAAATTAAAAAATTGAATTATTTTTTTTTTCAATTGCAAATAAACACCAACTCAGCCCCAACCCCCATGGCAATTGGCTTTAGCATAGGCATGGCCAGACACTCAAGTCCAAGCCCCACTCCCCAGCCAAAAGGCCCAAGCAAAAACCAAGTCAATGGCAGCTTGGCCCGTGACTGACCAACATGACTTGTCATGCCGACCTTCAGTCTACTAGATTATCAAAACAAGAATGAACATTCACATTACTATTAATCATATATATTCACTATGCCATTTTTTTTATTTCAATAACATTACCATATTCAATGATAAATATTTAAAAACTATAAAACATGATATTATTCACATTACTTATTTTTTATTATCCTGCTAGTTTACATTTTGTGAATTATCTTTTCAAATAACTTAACTCCAACTATATCTTTATTAATATTCATTTGCATAATCAAAAAAATTAAAAAAAAATTATTTGGGATTAAACATAAAAATCCCCTTCTAGATGTTCCCTTTTTGATAAAAAAATTACATGTTCCCTTTTTGATAAAAAAATTACATGTTCCCTTTTTGATAAAAAAATTACATGTTCCCTTTTTGATAAAAAAATTACATGTTCCCACTTTATTAAAATTACTTATTGATAAACTTTATTTTATATATTCCCTCTTTGATAAACTTTATCAAAATTACTTATTGATAATCAAATAACTTTATCTTTATTAATATCTTTATTAATAAAAAAATTACTTATTTTATTGTCCTGTTAGTTTAAACATAAAATTACATGTTCCCTCTTTGATAAACTCCCCTTCTAGATGTCAAGTGTTTTGAACCCATTGTACTTACTTAACTTAGTCACCCATTCATATATATATTCTTTATTTCTATAATCCTATTATTTAGGAGAGTGTAGGAACATAAAATCTAATGTATGATCTCATTATTTATAATAAGTAATGAAATTAGCTAACATATACTCGAATAAATTATAATTTTTTATATTTTTATTAGATTCATTTTTTAACATTAGATAAAATGATTAAAAAATAAAAAAAATATATGATTCATACCAAAAAATGAATTAATCATGTAAATCATAAATAATCATCAATAATTAAAATTAAATACTTAAATTTTTTTTAAGTTTTATATCTATTAGGTCCTCACGTGCCTAAATGTATTGGTTCAAATAGTTCTTTACTCGCATTAACATAGCATTCAAAATAGAAAGGTTTGATTTATTTTTCCTAACTAACATATCTTACATTTCAAAAAAAAAATATCCTTAAAAATAAAGTTGAATATTTTTAATTTAGATAAGACCAAGTTAAAAATGTTAAAGAAAATTATACAATACACTCAAACATTTAGTAGGATATTTTACAACAGAAGAGAAAACACATAATTTTTACAACTCAAACTCAAAGAAAGTCTTATTCATGATCTTCCAATTCTGTAAACAAAAATCAATGAAAAAAAAATAAAAATTAAACTATTTAAAAATATAACTCAAAAAGATATTAATATAACAATCATAAATAAACAAAACATGATAAAATAATAAATGATCAAATTAAATATTATTATATTCAATATGTTTTGAAAAAACATCATTAGTTACTACGATACTCAATAAACAAGCTGACAAAATAGTAAAAAAAATAGTTATTAATAATACTCTTATTGGCTCATATATCAATAACTTATAAGTTTTAATAAAAAAAATAAATAACAAAATTAATAGTACATGAAGAACATAAAATATATAATATTTTATATGCTCCTCTCTAATATGTATAATAATAGATAAACTCTATGAAAACTCTTAAATGCCTTTAAAAGACAACTTAACTCTAGATACTTTGTAGTGCACTATAATAAACAAATGTGTACTATCAACACTTTTCTCTAATATATTATTTCTTTCTATAATATATAAATAATAATAAAAATCTCTTATATCTATATAATGATGATATACAAAAGCCCAACCAACAATAAAAGTGAGTTGGTGTTACTCAGAAATATGCATCAAAGTTTCTATCCGTTCATTTTGGTTTGCAGACAGATACTATACATGAAATGAGCACATTGTTCACCCATAATGTATAGTATGAGCAATAAGTATTCTACCCAAAAAATAGACATGTCTAGGGTTTGGGATGTTTGGCACACCTATAGTCATCTATCCAATTTTATATAGATTTGAGCAAAAAATTACTATTATTAATAGCTTCCGGAGGTGTAAACACTTGACTTTGATACCTTATAAAAACTTAAGTTATTAAATTACAAAAAAAGTAAAATAAAAGACTCAAGTAATAAAATAAGAATGCCTATACACAATAAACAAGTTGAATTGAGGTAACCCACAAGTTGGATGGACTCATCCAAATAACAAAAAATAAAAAAAAGACAAAAAACTATAAACTACGATAAATATAATTGGTATTAGCTAACTTCCAGAGTAAAATATAAAATCATGATCATAACTACTTTTAAATTTCTTTGAATCAAATACTTAATAGAAGAGATTAGCATCTTGATTCTATAACCTATCAATCCTTATTATGACAAATAAAATGTGAAATACTCTGTTTCTAATACAATATTCTATGAAAGATATAAATATATTAATATTAATTATTATTTCAATAAATAAATATTTAAAATAATTTAAAATTATACTTAATAAGCATAATTCTTGCTTAGCATAAATTTTGGAATAAATTAATATCTCCACAAATTTATCCCTAAAAATCAAAGTGATCATATTGATGAGTCTCAAATCTAAGATGTAACAATACTGTATAAAAATATTTATCATCATACCAAAATACAATCTCTCATCTTAAAAAATTTAATTTCTAAGATTTACGTAACCATCAAAAATGAATGAGAATATACTTTTACAAATAACATGAAAAAAGTAAAAGAATGAAAGAACATGAAATTCTCAATATTTTCTTTTAAGTTAGTGTATATATATCTTACGTACCAAGTTTGAAAGAAAAAAAATGACAATCTTTTTGAGTGCACTATAACATAGGAGTGCTCCTATCATTATCATTTTTATTTATACATATTTCATGCACAATTAGCTATAAATCATGATATTTATTTATTTTAATATTTGTATATAACATAAAATTACTAAAAATCATTTGTGGTCATGATCAACCTCAAGAGTTGAGCAGGTAGTTTCTGATTATAATTTATTTTCAGTTCCAACACCATTCAAAATACCATGACCTTCTGCATTTCAGCATGATTAAGGCATTCAGGCATCAATCTGCTTTAAAGAGAAATACACTTTCTACAGTCAATCAAGCAACAAAATTGGAATGTGCATTAGCCTTCATTCATTTTCTGATGCTAATCTGTTCTACTAGAATGACAACTATGTGCAGCTCGATTTAATTTTGCAGTCACCTCATATGCCAGTTTTGTACACTGAGCAACCTCAGTATTAAAAATTAACCCTACATTTTACATTTGCTCGCCTAATATTTCTCATGACGATCATCATTATATTATTGATGAATTTATCACACCCACTTTTTCCACAATTCCAATTATAGTGGCGTTTGTTATCTTCCTTTTTTCGCTACCACTGAACATTCTTCCAAAAATTAAACATTGCTCCATATTCTCTTTGTTTTCTTAAAAATACTTGCAGGCACCTGTCAGATACCATGTAAAGGCTATGTCTAGCTTCTTTATCAATATATTCAGATCAATGCTTGCTTCACTTATTACTTCTGGCAATCTGTAAACTCAAATTTCGTTATCATACTTTGTCATATATCAATAAATGACAGCACAAACTTGAATAAAAGTTTGGTGGCAACCTTCCCCACTCCGTCAGCTTAGCTTAAATATAAATACAGGCACACATAAACACAGACAGGTATCAAGTCTTGAAATATCATGGCGAACCTCCAAAGCCATTTCATTATTTTCCAATGAGAAGAAAAAATGGAAGCTATTCATTCATACAGAGTCCACGTAGTTGTAAAGGAAAATGCAACCGAGTGAAAAAGCAAACAGACCAAAATTAAAATACCCAAAGAAAACTACTATGAATCAATCGAATGATTGATCAAGAACAGAGCATTCCCCCAGCAATTTTAGGAATCATGGGAAGCGAGAAAACAAGTTCAAAACGCCAAAGATGAGCTGTGTCCTAGAAATTAATGAATATGAAAATAAAAACAATAAGTTGAAATCACACGCACTGTCTGGTCCGCCTAGTTGGGCAACCGCATCAACGAATCTATCATGGAGTTCAGCAGTCCACCGAAGCCTGGGCTTGGGGTCGGTGGTGAGAACCAAACAACCATCCCCAGTAAGGTTGGAGCTATCCAGCGACCTCGGGAACTCCCTCCCTTCCGCGGGCAATGAATGCAATGCCGCAGGGTACATTTCCCTTGATTTTTCCAGTGAACTCCCAAATGTGAGAACTGATTGAATATTTTACCAGTCACACAAGACGAATAAGAAAAGACGGACCGGATTATGCACACGTTTGTCCGAGAAAATGCATTCCGATTTCAGTGAGCGTGATGGCGACGTATTTGGATCAAGTATTTCGTCAATCGGGTCCTATGTTTTTCTCCCAGTGCCCGTCCAGCTGCTGAATGCTGCTGTTCATGTTCAATTAATTAATGTCCAACACTTACAATTTTCACAACCAAGGGAAAAGTTAATTCAAACATATTTAACCATCCAAAAAGAGTAATTGGCCCACGGGGTGCCCAACATGTGGAAAATGTGATGACGGATGATCTTTTGATCTTGGTTCTGTTCTTGGTATTTTTTACCTTGGCTAATAAATACGAACTTTTATTAGACATTTTTCTTTTTTTGTGACCATGAGATGTTAGGTGTGATATTGGTTTTTTGGCAACGTTGATTTTTGATAAAATTATGTATGTCCCAAAACGAAAATAATTAATTTTCATATATCAAAACTATAATTAAAATTTTAATCACATACATACATAAACCGCATACTATCGTAACCTCGTCACATTTACATTCTCCATATGAAAAAAAATTAAAATAAATTACAAAATAAAATAAAATATTCAACCACATCTGGAATGCTACATCCACATGTTGCATATATATATATATGTATGTATGTATGTATGTATATTGTATATATATATCAAAATTTTTATATAAATATAGTGTGTGTGTGTGTGTTTGTTTGTTTATATATACTATATGTATATGTAGTTTATATGTTATATATAGAGAGTATGTATGTACAAGATATAACATGTATATAGAAAACATATCAGTTGTATATATAAACAACATATATGTTGAAGCCCATCATCTGGCACAATATTGATTAAATGAAAATATAATAGAAATCATCCAAAAATTTGCAATGCCAATATATATCTATATGCTAATGAAAATATGACAACAAACATCAACTAGCCATGGAGCAAATTAATAAATTAATAAATTAATTAGGATTTTAACTAATATATATGAAGCATGTAGTATGAATAGGCATCTACTAGCTATGAGATATAATATATATTTTTTTAAAATATCAAATAATGGGAGTTGTTTTTATTGGATTCCACCTTTTGAGAAGTGTAAATAAAGCAACTCTCTCAAAATAGAATTGAAGTATTTTTTAAAAATTGTCACTATTTTTAAATTTTCAACTTTCAAATTGCATACCTTCAAAATTTTTAAAGTTATTCATTGTTATTATGTTTCAACCTTCAAATTTGCTAATATATATATAAATTGTTCATTGTTAAAGTTACATACCTTCAAAATTTTTGACATATATATATATATATATAAATTATTCATTGTACCTTCAATTTTAATATACAAATTGCATACCTTCAAACTTTATAAACCAACTCGCTGGGTTTATAAAATTGTCCATTATCATTAGGTTTCAACCTTCACAATTTTAATATATAGAAATTTAATTAAATAACTAATTAGGTAACCTAAATAGTGACCGAATCCTATTAGGCAGACTTAGTCCACATTGTTACTATATTTAAAAAATTAGAAATCTAAATTTTAATAATTAGCATTATAAAAATTCAAGAAAACAAAAATAGAGAACCATTGAGGATGTTAAATATTAAAAAAAACTATTGGTAACAACAAAATACACAAAGCTTGAAACCTCAATGATTGTATATATGGGAAAAATGAAAATGTTAAATTACATAACTCAATGGTAGATGAATAGCATGACGAACACAAAATGGAGGAAAGCAAGTTCAAAATCAATGATGGATGATGACAGAATAGATAAAATTTAGGCCAAATCCTATTTTTTTTTGAATGGATGAAATATTCTTTGAAAACATAATTAACAGAATTTAGTGATGGGAAGAGTTTCCATTTCTAAATTTAGCGATGGAATTTAAATACATCGCAGAAATTTTTAAAGTCCAAAAGTGAAGGACTCTCGAGACATCTTTAATTTAGTGATGAAATTCATTTTTTTCACTAAATTTAGAAATGGATCATGATTCTATTTTTTTAAACAATTGAAACATATCTAATTTCCATTACAATTTTCATATAATTTATCATTTTCAATATCTATTAACTTATAAATTTATAAGTGAAATTTTCAATCACTAAATGTCATACAAGCTATTCTGTCCAGCTTAATTTTGGAAATGGAATTGGGCATCTCTATTTTCCATTTCTAACTGGCTGCTTTCTTGTAGTGTATATATAACATACATTTGTATATATGTGATATATATTTATAATATATATCATCTGAAAACTATACATATCTAGCATATATGTTTTATTTGTATTATATACATAAAGCATGTATATAATGTATATATTTTATACATATATATACACTACAAGAAATCCTTAAACCAGAAATTCATGAATCCACTTCTAATTTCGTCACGATGGGTGATGAAATTAGAAATGGAAAAACTGGTTATATTTAGACATGGATATATGTTTTATGTTTCTAAAAAAGTGATGGATCAATAAAGGCATGCATGAATCCATTTCTATTTAGAAATGGAAAAACTATTTCTATTGTCTGCAATAGGTACAAGTAGTATTTATGCAATTTTTATATGTGATATACAATATACAATTATATACAGAAATTATATGACCTGCAACTAAATAAGTACATTCATGTATTATTTATCAAATAACATTCACATAACATCCAACAAAAAATAAAATGTCAAATAACAAAAATAAATGTCCATACATTTCAATACACAATTTATAAGAAAATTTAAAAATCTTTAACACAAAAACCATTAATTTGAATCAAAAACAAACGTTAAAAAAAATTATTAACACATCACAAACAACTACAAATCCATCTTTTGAAGAGTATTATCCTATGAAGATTTGGATGGATTCTCTTTAGAATGATAAAAAATAGATGATGTCTCTGTCAACTTACACATTATTTTTATCATCTTAAAAATCTTTTATTATATTTCCTTATCTCTTTTCAATCTTTTAGCATCTCTTTTTTTTCAATTATTCAATTTCCCTTTGCATTTCATTATTATTTTATTACATCTACCCATTTTACCTTTGCAATGTATCATGAATATCCTACATCTCCTTGCGCTACCTATTATAAAACATATTATTGTAATTAAAAGATAATGATGAAGAACTCCAAATTGGACCTGGATAAAATGTAGATGCATGAATACCTAGACTGTACACTCAACATTTTTTTGGCTCAACTCTAATAGCCTGAGGTAAATATATGTCATATCAATCTTTTGTGCCTCTCTAGAATGATATGTCAATTGTGAGATAATTGCAACCATATTTTTTACAAATCTCTACTATTGTTAAAATACAATATAATGTATCAATTACTATATTAAAAGAAATTTTATACTAGCAAAAAAAAATGTCCCCTCACTACTACAAAATAGTTTAAAAAAGATTTTATTAATTATATTTAATGAGTTTATAGAAAATAAATCTTTTGTTATGGTTAATTAATATATTTGAGCTTGCATTTTATTTACATTTAATGCTAAATAATGGATTTTAATTTTTTTTTCTTTTTAGTATTTTCATTTATAAAACTAAACTACAAGTACTAAATGAGAACCTCACATTAATATCATTTGAGTGCTTGTCCATAAAGAATCCATCATTCTTCTTGTGGATTCACTTGAATACCTCAAATAGTAACTATTAATGTATTAAGGTATATCATTCATCATGACATAGATATTATCCTTTTTATTATATAAATATAAATAATAATAATAAATAAATGATAGCTATACTAGATCTACTGAATATTGGTAGGTTGCCTTTGAACCTCCAATATGTTTTGAAGGTCTCGGTCCCTCACCTACTTTTTCTGATCAATGATTGTGTGAGGCCATCTGGGACAAGGTCTTGAACTTATCACTATTCTAGTAATCTCACTATTTTATCAAAACACAAAGGAGATCACTATTAAGCTTTGCATCTTTACTATATTTTTTTCTTTATTTACCAAGCTTGTCATTATATCTCACTCTTACCACATGTTTCCATGTATCCTTAATGAATACTAATAGAGCATTATTCCATTTATATTTTTTCTATAAAAATCAAAAAAAAAACAATAATATATTGTAATACATTAATTTTAAGAGTATATCATATTATACCAAAAGGAAAAATAAGTAAATGCTTCAAAGATTTATCTCAAATTCTTTCCAAACAAATTCTTTTATATTTGGGGGCACTTTGCTCCACTTTATACTTTTAACAACTAGTTTTTCATTAAATATCATTTTGATTGTACGAGAAATAGAAGAAATAAACTTGTAAGTAATTTAAAATCATCACGTACATTTACATATAAACAAAATACATATTTTTCTCATTAAGAATATATTTATTATTACTTTGTTAATATAATACATAATTTTTTAATATAATACATAATTTTTTAATATAATACATAATTAGTAACAAAATACATATAAACAAAATAGAAGAAATACATAATGTTCAATTAGTAGTAATATAATACTTTGTTATTATTGTAAAATACATAATTTTAAAAATTGTGATATATTTATTATTTTTATTCACATATCATTTTATATTTAATTTAAATAAAAAAAAATTGATAAAGAATGAATATAATAAATTTAAGAATGTTATGTACTATTTATTGTTAATTGTGTGATGAATAAAGATTTTCTCATTTCTTAGCATACAAACTAAGGATTGTGAATATCATACGAGTTCCACTATTGCAGTACCAGTGCATGGGCCTTCTAAGATAGGTTGACCGAAACTATGAGTATCTTCTAGTGATAAAGTAATGCCAAATTTTGTTCCGTACATGTAGGAGAATACAAAAAGACATTTTTAGTGTTGTCGTCATTGAATACACGAAGATTTCATCCTCCATGAACTATTTGTTGATTTTCTCTACCCCTCCCCATACTTTGAGAACCTCGGCCATTTGAATGATTACCTCTCGTACCTAAATCAAGTTACCTAAATATCAAAATATACATAGGCAATAAAATATTATATAAAATGTAATACTAAATAACTTAATGATAAATACATTGACATTAGAAAAAACAATTAAAATATTTTAATTTAACATCCACTTTTTAACAATTACAAAAAATGAATAAGAAATTAACCAAGGTAGTCATAAATTTCTATAATCATCAGAATTTTCTAAGAAATTATATCTATCTACATATTCATCATCTTCTAATTCTATAATTAATTCTTTCACATTATCTTCTTCAACATTGTCACCATAAATGTCCAAATAATTTTCACCTTCACCAATTAAAGTTTGAATGCCATTATCTACCCCACGAATGATTAAATGAATTTCCATATTATTCTTTTGAAATGCTGATACATGTGATGGAGTGACCATAACATCCTTTTCAACAATTTCAATAATTGATATGGGTTTTATTTACATATTGCTTACTAGTGACATGAATTTCTCCTTGTGGTTGGATATGTGTTGTAACACACTTTTTTGGTTTGTACCACAAAAATAAATAGTCTGTACTTATGATAAAATTTATTATGGTGTACACAACAAGGTTTTATTGATGATGAATTCTAGTACCCATATTTGGAATTGGATCAAACCATATTTGGAATTGAATAAAATAAATAGAACATTCCTCTTAATTAGTAAAGTAAGATACTCCATGTGTAGAATTTTAATTAGCCAACCATGAAAATCAGTAGTACATGTAGTATAGTTAAACCTTTTGATGCAAATACAAATATTCATTACAGTTCTATTTGAACCATATTTTAAAGTGTGAAATTTGTATCTATTTACATAATATATGTGATATGTCTACAAACTTCATAATGGTCTTTTAGCAAGATCCTTCATTTTTTTGTTATATATATTTGATATAAAAAATTGTACATGCAAAATAAAAAGGACAAATTTATGCATATATAATATTGCACATAATTATTTAGAACCATAAATAATAAGTTATATATTGATATATTTTTCAAACCAATTTGCAAAGTCATTTCAAGTTTTGCATCAATTGATTTGTCATCAATATGAGGTTCTCTTTGCCTTAATTCCTGAACAAATATTCTTCAATAGAAAAATTGAAGATATTTTGATTAATTAAAATGTTATATCACATACAATGACAAAAAAAATAAAATATGAAATTATCATAAATTTTACTCAGTATAAGGTGTAACATTTTTATAGTTCAACAAAATGTATGTGTGTGTAGCATGATAATCTAAGTTGTTTAAAAATTAACTCGATGTTGCTTTACCATATGATCTACCCCCTTGTATGAAAATAAAAAGCATATCATTTTTGTCTGATCCATACTTCATAGCATATACATTCTTTGGTGGCAATATTTTATGCCGATTACACAATTATGGCCGAAAGTAGTACATACAAAATCATAAAGTCTCTTCAACCAAGTAGGCATTGCATATTGATCATTCAACTTTAGTTTTATTTTGAACATTGTTTTTCAATTTTCTAAGATATTTAAAATTGATATATATTAGAAAAAAACAATCAGTAGATAAATAAAAATTTTGATATTAACAAATAAAAAATATATTACCTCTTAAATGGATACATCCATCTGTATTGCACAGGACCTGCTATCATGGATTTATAAGGCAAGTTGACTAGGAGATGTTCCATGGAATTGAAGAAGATAAGAGGGAAAATACGTTCAAGATTGTATAAAATTTTGAGGATGTCATTTTGTAATTGTTTCATTTCTTTATTTCTTACGACATTACAAGTTAGATTCTTAAAAAAATACTTAATTTTAGTCATTGCTTCCCAAACATTTTCTAGAAGTAATTCATGGAATACTATGAATATATTTATTGACATGAACATATGGCAGTCATGTCTTTTTATTCCAAATAACTTATGTTTCTTCATATGGACACATCTGCCCATGTTAAATGCATATCCATCAAAAAACCTGAGCTCCATCAGTAATTTATACAAAGCTTCATTTGCATCATTTTCAAGACTATACAAATCTTAAAATTTTATTCATAGATTCATCCCTATGTAACTACGAATGTAAATATAACTTTTTTAAATCATCCCTTGATTTGGCATTATCTTATATTTTCCATCCACATTCATTATAGTATTAAAAATATTATCAAAAAGGTTCTTCTCAATATGCATCACATTTAAGTTGTGTCTAATATGATTTTTTTTCCAATATGACAAATCCAAAAAGATACTTTTTTTCTTCCAACCATGGTGATAAATCTTTGAAATTTGTGCATTGAGACAATCTACATCAATATCCATAATATTTTTGAATCCAAATCTTTCAATTACTCCTATAATTTTGTCACCTGACCTCAAAAGTGATGCACTTTTAATGACTTTATGGCTTTTTTTAAAGATATCATTATTCATCTAAAATGGATGTTCCACATGTAATAATTTATGATAATTATCAAACCAAAATTTCTTTTCTTCTTTGCTCAAATAAAAGGCATATGAGTCCTCCATGCTATATAGACAAGCTAATTTTTTTATAATACTCTATCCGAACAATATTGAATATGCAGGAAAGTTACTTATAGTCCACATTAGTGCTGCTCGTATTTTAAACATTTACTTTCTAGATATATCTTATGTTTTGACACCATACTCCCACAATTTTTTGAGCTTTGCTATGGGGGGCAATAAAAATATATCCAATTTGTCTTTTGGATTTCCTTATCTATGCATGATAACATACAAAAATATGTATTCATTTTTCATGCATATCTATTATGATAAATTATAAGGTGTAACATAATCGGCCATGAATACAGGTGTCAAAAAGATCGGGATGGGCTGGCCCAACCTTTTTTTTAGGTCCATATAGGCTCACGTACCATGACAGGCATGGCATGGTTCACTCGAGGGCTAGCTCGGCATGGCCCGTGGCTTGAAATCAACATGGGTTTGGGCTAGTTCAAGTCGATTTGGATCAAATTGGACATATTTTAGGTTAAGATAAAATTAGGGAAAATATGGCTAGCACCGCTTGTGCCACTATTGCTAGTCGAGCATGCCGAGCCATCGCCCATCGTGTGTCACTCAGCGCATTGTTTCCCATGTTGTGCCCACATGCCAGGCACCCAAGTTGTGCCTGGCATGGCACTCGGGCCATTATATCCTCAGCACAACATGGCATGAATAGTGTTGAGGGTCTATCCGGCATGGGCTTGGGCATGCTCCCGGACCATGCCAGGCTTGCCTAAACCATACTAGGCTTCAGGCCTGGCCTAGGCCACCTAGCCTGTTTGACACCTCTAGCCATGAAGAGTATTAATGCCATGTTTGTCCAAATGGCTGAAATCCATCTGTGCACTGCCCTAATCTAATATTTTGACTTTCATCTATAAATGACGGATGACAATAATCAAAATATTTTCAAAAAGAAGAATCTAAGCAATGTTGCATCATGCCATCTTTAATAAAATAATCTTTGTGTCAACTATTATCAATAATAGTAGCATCAAATACAAATAATCTTTGTTGTCAAGGAGTCATTGAAAAATCATACATCTTGTGAGGAATATTTATTATGTGCCTTTTACAATTTGTATTTCTTTTGAACGGAGGATAGTTATATAAATTACATACAATTACTTCACTATTTATGCCTCCAATATATCATGTAATCATTAATGCAGCAATGTATTTTTTCCACCGGTAGACCCAAATCTCGCTTTAACTTATTTGTTTCTTAAAAATTACTTGTCATGATGTTATTACGTGGCAATAATTCAGATAACAACTGAAATATTTTATCATAACACTTTTCTTAAAATGATGCATTGCTTTTAAATTTATTAGTCTAGCCACCGCATATAACTTTGAGTGGTAATATATATTACATTCCTAAATCCCTTCTTTCGAAACCTTTAGTATTTCAAAAAAAATGTTTTGCTAATGATATTAAGATATCATCAATGATATCTGAATTTAATGAATGACCAATAATACTATTTAATATTACTTCAAAAGCATCATTGGGATTAGCAAATTCTATTACAATAGTTGAATCAACATTACTATGAACACAATGCTTAGTTATTTGTGGCACAACTATTTCCAAGTGTTTATACCAAACATAATAGTCGCTAACAAATTCATTTTTTACAAGATGATTTCACATAGTGTCCATATAATAGAAACTCCAATTTGGATATTTAAAAGCATTACATTGATATCTTATTTTTGTTTCATCCATAAATTTAGTCATTTTTTCAGCGAAGACAATAATTTTCTCAATCTCATTTATAAATTTATCAGTTAAAAACTCATCTTTTAGGATTGCATTCATCCATTAACAATCAAGTCGTATAATATTTTCCATTCCTGTAATACATAACATTAATATTTTTGGAATTATGATAAAATATATATAGATATTTTTATAATAAAGATGTAGTAACATTTTTATGAAATTATATAAAACAAACAAATAAGTTAAAGTAAAAAAATTATTAGATAATTTTAGATTAAAATCAGAAAAGGCAGGTTATTCCAATACAATTTTGTCATTTACATAAAACTAAAAATTTGATATTTATCTATATTAAATAAAATTGCATTAAAAAAGAAAAATTTTCAATGTCTTAATTTTTAATTTATATATTAATAATAATTACTAAATAATTATATAAACATATTATATATAATATAAATAATAAAATAAATTATCAATATCAATATATTAATATTTATTAATTAAAAATATATATATATAATAAATTAGCTTTCAAAGAAGTACATTATTAAATGAATAGGATATTATTATTATATATATGAAGCATGTAGTATACATAGGCAAATACCACATGTGACATGTAATATAAAAATTTTTAATATTAAATAAAGGTGTGTATTATTTTGTTTTATTATAATTTTAGTGAAATGTAGATAAAGAAACTATATAAAAATTTAAATTAGCTTCTAATTTTGTTTAGTTTTAATATTTCACTATTCTAATTACCTACCTTGCTTATATTTTTTTCCATTATTATTGTTATTACAAATGAATATTTAGTAATTATTTTAATAATTATAAATTGTTTATTGTTAAGGTTATGCCAATAATATGAGTTATTTAATTTTGAAATTATTAAATATCATTTAATTATAGTAAGGAATCAAAATAATATAATTTTGGTGATATTAACAATAGGTTAATAACAAAATGCACAAAACTATTATAAATCAATTAGGTTACGAAAAAATTTTACATATAAATGTATGAGGAAAAAATGCAAAAAAATATAAACAATATATAAGTTATCAATTATAATTATAATAATTCAACAAAATAATTAGATAGAACCCAATATAAATTTTAAAAATAAAAAAAATTACACGTAACACGAAAACACACAAATGGAGTTATTCAGCTATTCTCGAATATAATACATATAGAATATAATAAAAATCATTTTTTCATACCTTAATTATGGATAAAAATCGTGTCAAACAATATATGGAGGATATGCAATCTAAATATGAATCGAACAAAATTACAACCAAAACAAAAATCCCTGAAATCCTAAAAATACTTCTAAGTTTCGAAGTGATTTTCGAAAATTAATTATCATATTTTAGTGATTGAATTTAATTACATGGCTGAAATGCTATGAAATGACTTTTAGTTACATAATCATTTAAATTTATATAGTGATGGATTTAACATCCCTCTAATTTCCATTTCTGATTATAAACAGATGCAAATATTTTTATCGCTAAATTCTACTCAAGCATATTTGCTTCTCACTTTGCGGATCATTTAGTGACGTGATAAAAAAACTTGGAAATTTCTATCACTAAATAGAAATGGAAATTTTGTCCATTTCAATTTTTTCCTAGTTTTGTTTTTTCCATTTCTAAACCATTTCAAATCCATTCCTAATTTTTAAAATGGTTTTGGGCGTTTCTTTTTTCCATTTCTAAATGATTTTTTTCTTGTAGTGATAATGTTGATGTATATAGATATAATACATATGTTGTATCTATATAGTATTTATATAGTATATATACAACATAAATATTGTATATGTACCACAATATTATATACATTTAATATATATATATGTTGTATGTATATTATACATATATATAATATATAAGTTATATATTTAGTATATATGTTGTATATTTTTATAATATATAAAAATATATAATATATGAGTATGACACTTATGGAGCCAAACATATAAATGCTTATAAACAACATTAATTCTTGGTATTTATTACACAAGAGGCCAAAGAATAAAAATAAACATGCGAAGCAATCATCAAGAGTAGTTGACGAGTTTTCTAAAATTTGTTGCCTTGTGAATAAATATCAAGTAGAGATAATTTATTATCTTGATGGTAGACCACCAATGGGATAGCTATGAGGGGACCATCATCTAGATGAGCTCAATAAAGATAACAATCCTATATGTTATTAGAAAAAATGAGCATTCTAATAATAATCCAATCTTCATTTTATATCCAAACATAATATAAATTGAATTATTTGAACAAGCATCATGCATATCAAGTCAATGAACCTTAGGAATCTAAGAGTCATAATAAAATATCAAAATATATTCTTTTCTAGAATTGTATTATCACACTATTAGTTGAGTGAAATACTGATATAATTCTTATGAGATTGATATATGAAAGAAAGTCTTCTTTAATACTTATATGACCCATATACTTGCATATGTTTATTGATGAGATAATCTTACCAATAAGCTTTTGGAACACTTTTAAAAATAAAAATTGAGAAGTATAACAAAGTTGCAATAGTGCATGTCCTTATTAGTGATGATATTTCTCTAGTATTTGATTTATATCATGTTTGGTCGTTAGATAAAGGATAGATTAGTGTGAAAATGATTATATGCCCTCTTGGCATACAATGTGGCCATCATCATTGGACTGTCACTATTAAGGATGATTCTCTCATTGTTATCCCTTAGTATTTTAATACCAAAATCATATATTATTTTGTATAAGAGTCATTTGCATATCTTCTCCTTTTAGGAAATGCAACAACAACCTTGATGATTGTTTTGAATATGAAATTTTAATCTCTAACTTCTATTTGTCTAAAAGATATGATATAATGTAGAACTAAATACATTAATACTGTTAGCTTTGTAAGTACCATAATTATGGTAATTTACATTCTTCCCATGAATCTCACTTATGGTAACTTATAGGAATGTCACCAACATACTAGCCTCTCCTACATATGTGTGTCCCATGACACATGATTCCTACACATAGATAAAATTCTTAGGTTAGATATTCTATATAACACACAAATTACTTGAAGGTTTTTCTTCTAGAAAGTACATAATGGATTGATCTTAAATATATTTATGCTTTCAACTTCATAAGTATTATACTCGAAATGATAAAATCTAACTCAAATTTAAGTCTTCACATATTAGTTTATCTCACATGATAAAATAAAATAACTATAACTTTTTTTCTTATTATACCTCATGAGTGTGTCAAATGACTTATGTTTGGTATGCCAAATGCTAAATAATATTAACTACTTGGTGGTATGATTTTCATGATATATTTTACTTGAAAGAATGATTTATTTATAATGCTTTTACAAAAAATAATTACTTTCGAAAGATTTTGATGAATAATTATAAAAGCAGTAGTTTTTCTTGTGAAATATATGACTTTGTAGAGTTTGTGACAAGAAAATGAATGAAAAATCATGCAAGTCATAGCAATTGATATGGTATGACTTGATTACAATTTTAAGTACTTATCTATTGTTTTTAGTATCTATTATTAGCCAAAACTCTATACACATAGTCATGACAATCTTCATATGCTATGACTCTGTCATCTTGTTGATACAATCCTTTCAATATGCAATACATTCTCTCAGCTACATTTATTTTTTAAATTCAAATCTAAAATAGCTTGAAATAACTTAATGGTTGTTATATTAATTTTACATTACATCAACCAAGAATATTATTGGTGTTGAAAGATATGGCAACCTCTAAATACTATGACATTTCCTTTATCAAACCATACTTTACTCAAGCCAAAGCAATAACTATATTATGTAGTCATGACTTTTGGCTATAGAATGTGATAGTGAGTTAAACTTGAGCCACATCCCATACAGGTGCCATGACTCTTGGCTCAAGAGAGAAACCAAAGTCATGGCAATCACTAAGTAATGTGATAATGGGTTTTAGAGACAAACTGTACAAGCCACATAACATAGACACATTTAGCATCATGACTTTATATTATAAAAAATAAATATATAAGCCATGACAATATTCCAATGCCACGAATTTATCTTATAGAGGCTAAATGAGCCATCAATACTTTTTTTAGCATTACAACTATAAAGCACATAAAAGAGACCAAAACTATGACTCATATCTAGCAATACAAGTTTGTATTTCAATGACTATATGAGCCATAATAACCTTTCTCGACATCACAACCATCAAGCTGATGAAAGAGACCAAAGTCATAGCTCGTACCTAGTACTATGACTTTGTGTTATAAAGCCAAAAGACTAAAGACATAATTTGTATTCAGCATCAAAAATTTCAATTAACGAAATCCATATTAGATGCTCTGGTATATAAAGAAAATTATAAGAAGTCAAAAATAATATATAACAGGAACAAGGAAGATGACCCAAGGGCTCCACAACTTAATTTTCGAAATGATCCACAAGCAACAATGGTGATACAAGAAACATTTTAAAATTGGAAAGCATAATTCAGAATTTAATTTGAATTATAATTTGAAAATTTTCACTTTCATAATTAAAATTCAAACAAACATTTTAATTTAAAAGGGTGCTTATATATTTTTAGTCTGAAAATATATATTATTAATTCTCAAAATAAACATCTATATAATTTTGATTATGTACCCAATTAAGCCTACTCACTATGTTTCCCAAAATTGGCAAAATATAATAACACATACAAATAAACCCACAATCAAAATCAAAACATAATAATCCAATTATAATAAAGTTCATAATTAAGCTCTGGATAATAAAGTATAATAGAAACATCTAATAATATGTAGCATTTTAATTAAATTTCTGACATAATTTTGAGTGCTGGACTTTCAAAAAATATCATCCACACAAATAATGTTACAATAGAAGAAAATAAGGTAAAAAATTGAGAAGAAAAAACCTTATAAAAAATTCAAGATAATAGCTTACACTACAAGAAAAATCTCATATAGCTAGGGACAATTCCCTAGCTAAACGAGTATTTTTTGTCGCTAAATGGGGTATAGCAACGGATTACTGAGGGATTAGTTTCCTATCTAAAGTGCTTCTTGTTAAATTTTAGCGACGAAAAGTATCCCTAGCTAAAAAGTTAGCGATGAAAAAATCCCTTGTCAAAAAAGATAAATTCCCAAGCTAAATTAGCAAGGTAAATGAGAATTTCTGTCGCTAAACGAAAATAACGACAGATGCTTCCCTAACTAAAGTGCAAGTCTATAGATATTAGCAAATGATATAGTCTCTTGCTAAATAAATTTAGCAATAGAAAATCCGTCGCTAATTTTAATATTTCCCTAGCTAAATTAGTTAGATAAATTAATTTTGAAATTAAAATATCTAGGGAAAATCCCTTGCTAAATTAGCCAGGGAAAAATCCCTTGTTAATTTAGCTAAGGGATTTTCCGTAGATATTTTAATTTCAAAATTAATTTTAGAATTTAAATTATTTTAAAAATTTTTTAATTAAATAATTTAATATTTTTATATCAAATTGAATAAAATTGGAACTATAAATAATTTATAATAAACAAAAAATAAAATTATTTAATATATTATTCTAATTCAATATTTTACATAATTAAAACAAAAAAATAACAAAATTTTATTTCAACTTATTCATCAATGTATCTACCGACAGTGCATAAAGTATAATATATTCATTCATTGACATTGCTTTCTCTCCCTATGCTCCTCCGATCATCATTTTTCTACTGCGACAAAGTTGTCCAAGTCACGGCAGTTAATGTCTAGTGAAAAATCCTATCACTTATAAAATCAATATATGAGGAATAATACGGTATCATATCTATAAGAAATTTAAACCACTCAGTCAAAATAAAAAAAATTATGTTTTGATACTTATATAATCATGCAGTATATATGTAAATATATACTAGCATTTCACTCGTACATATATTACTGCAATATATGTACATAAAAATAGCAGTTTTATGCGTACATATAAACTGAGTACAAATATGCTCAGTATATATGTACATAAAATACTATAGTATTATATGTAGTATATATTGACTTTATTTGTAAGTATATACCTCATTTAGTACTGTTACTACTACTCCCGCTACCGCTCCTACCGCTGCTGCCATTGCTGCTGTTGCTGCCAATAGCAGTATTATGCGTACATATAAACTGAGTACAAATATGCTCAGTATATATGTACATAAAATACTATAGTATTATATGTAGTATATATTGACTTTATTTGTAAGTATATACCTCATTTAGTACAGTTATTGCTACTCCCGCTACCACTCCTACCGCTGCTACCATTGCTGCTGTTGCTGCCAATACCACTACTGCTATCATCACTGTCGCCACTACCGCTACTGCCGCCTCTGGCCGCTGCTGGCCGCTACCGTCACCGCCCCTACTGCCGCTGCTGTCGCTGCATGCCGCTGCTGCCGCCACCGCTACCGCAGCTTCTACCACCACCACTGATGTCGTTGCTGCCTCTGCATCTACTGCCGTTGCTGCCTCTGCCACTGCTTCCGGTGCTGCCGCTACTTCCGGTGTAGCCGCTGCTTCCGGTGCTGCCGCTGCTACCACTGATACCGCCACTACTTTCTGGTGCAGCTGCTACTACAACCATTGCCTCTGCCTCCAATGCCGCCACTCCTGCCGCTGTCGCTCCCTCCGCCACTACCGCTGTTGCTGCCGCTGCAGCCCCCACTGCTGCGGCCACCACCGCTACCACCGCTACCACTTTTGCCGCCGCCACTGCCACCGCTGTCGCTGCTACTACTACTGATAATAGGCTTTTATATACATAAAATAGGCTAAAACTCTACCCAAAAAATAGTTATTATAGACATGAAAAAACACAAATTAAAGTTGTTTGTCATACAACTTAAACTAAAATTTAATAAAATAATTTTATATTTTTATATTAAATTTAATAAAAATAGAAACTATAAATGAAAATTTTAAATTAAACAAAAAAAATTCATTTAATAACTTATTTTAATGCAATATTTTAAATAACTAAAAAAAACAAAAATTATATTACATCTTAGTAATCAATGTATCTACCGACTATGCATAAAGTATAATCTATCAATGCATTAACATTACTTTCTCTCCATCTTCTTCTCCGATCACCAACTTTTCACTACGAAAAAGCTGTCCGAGTCACAATGCTGCATGTCTGTTGAAAAATCACTTCACTTATATAAGCTTCGTGTGGGAAATAATGTGGTACCACATCTATAAGAAATTTAAACCACTAAATCAAATCAAAATAAATTAAAAAAAAACTACGTTTTGATTAATATATATTACTACAGCAAAAAAGTACATATATACTAGCATTTCACTCGTACATATATTACTGTAGTATTTGCACATATAAATTATAGTATTATGCGTACATTTATACTCAGTATATATGTACATAAAATACTACAGAATTATATGTACGTATACACTTACTATATATGTACGTATATAATGTATTTATTGTCGTTCCTGCTGCTCACACTGTCACTGCCACTCCTGCCGTTGCTATCATTGTTGGTGCGACTACTACAGTGCTGCCATCGCTGTCGTTGCCAGCGCTGCTACCTCCACTGCTGCCGCTACCTTTGCTGCCGCTGATGCCGCCTTTGTCACTGATGTTGCCGCTTCCTCTGATTCCTCTGCTGCCTCCGATGGGGCCACTGCCATTGTTGTCGTGGCTGATGCTGCCGACGCCGCCGCCGCCACCACCGCCGCCGCTGCCGCTGCCTCTACCATCACTACCGTCACTGTCATCACTGCCACTGCTGCCGCCACTACCGTAGCTACCGCTACTAATAATAGGCTTTTACATACCTATAATAGGCTAAAACTCTACCCAAAAAATTTAGAGAAATACAAATATATTCACATATATATATATATATAATAGTTATTATATACATGAACAGACAAAAATTATAGTTGATTGTCATATAGTTTCAACAAAAATTTAAATAAATAATTTAATATTTTTAAATTATATTTAATAAAAATAGAAACTATAAATGAAAATTTTAAATTAAACAAAAAAAATTCATTTAATAACTTATTCTAATACCAATTTTTTAATAACTAAAACAAAAAAATAATAAAAATTATATTACATCTTATTAATCAATGTTTCTACTGAAACTGCATAAAGTATAATCTATCAATGCATTGACATTGCTTTCTCTCCCTCTGCTCCTCCGATCACCAACTTTTCACTGTGAAAATACTGTCCGAGTCACGGTGCATCATGGTTGTTGAAATATGCATTCACTTATACAAGCTTCATATGGGAATCAATGCTGTACCATATTTGTACGAAATTTAAACTACCAAATCAAATCAAAATAAATAAAAAAAACTATGTTTTGATAAATATATATTGCTGCAGTAAATATGTACAAATATACTAGCATTTCACTTGTACATATATTTCAATAGTATATGTACATATAAACTATAGTATTATGCGTACATATATACCGAGTACATATATATATTCAGTATATATGTACATATAATATTATAGTATTATATGTATGTATATATTGACTATATACGTACGTATATACCGCATTTGTTGCCGTTGTTGTTGCTCCCACTACTGCAGCCTTTCCTGCCACTGCCGCTGCTATCGCTACCACTACCACTGCTGATGCCGCTACTACTGCCACCGCCGCTACAGCTGTTGCCGCTGTCAGTGTTGTCACAGCTGCTGTCGTAGCTGCCGGTGCTACCGTTGCCACCTCCACTATCGCCGTTACTGCCGTTGTAGCCATGGCTACCGTTGCTACCACTGCCGCCACTTCCGCCGCTGCTGAAAATAGGCTTTTACATATCTATAATAGGCTAAAATTCTACCCAAAAAATTTAGAGACTCAAAAACATATTCACAGATATATAAAAATTGTTGTATATGTAATTTATTTTTTTGATAATCTAATTATATAACCAAATGTTTTTGTTTTAATATTTTCATGTAAGTGTAGAAAAGGAAATATTAAAAGGCCAGGGATGTAGCAGTAGCACAATAACAGAGGTCCCGCTAACTAGTCAGCGGGCTGAAATTTTTTGGAGTAGAAATTGACCCGTCCCATGATCCGACCCACTCCGGTTAAATGAACCGAGATAATTTTTATTATAAAATATTTTGTAATTTTTAATTTCGGGTTGTTGTTTTTGGACCCGTGGAACTGTTCATCGTCTTCTTCTCTCTCTCTCTCTCTCTGTGCATTTATCGTGACTACTCTGTGCTGCATACTATAAGATAATTTTTGTTGGTTTAATCTGTAATGCATAAACATTTTCTGGTGGATGTAGCTAGTCGTACAACAAAAATAAATATTATAGACATAAACAAATACAAATTAAAGTTGTTTGTCATACAACTTCAACAAAAATCGAAAATATGTCCAGCAATTATGTTTAGAGATCAAGAGAGTGCAAGAATAAAATATTTTTAGAATAAAAAAGATAAGATAAGCTAGTCCTCTTTTTGATAAAGTTGAAATCAGTAAATATGGGACCCATGCATTGTAAAGATCATGGCAATGTCTTTGCTTTGAATCGGGATTTTTTCTTTTCTTTTTATAATTTGGTTTATCAGAAAAGCAAAGAACAAAATCAGAATAAAAAAAATGAAACATGCAAAAAAATTTTATAATTATTTGCTACATAGACAAAAATAAATAACAGTTCAGAAATAATTCTCATACGCAATCATCCTCATAATTTGCAGGGAATGCTAGCCTCTCCTGCGAGGATTCGCAGCTGGATCTTAGAATGCTATCTATTGCGCCAATGCCGTTAACTGTGACTCCATATAGGACATCTGCTGTTGCATTTCTTTTATAATTTTTTTAATTTCTTGCATTTCTTCGATCAAATTAGTTATCTACTCATCCTTCTTTTTTATTTCGGTCTCTATATCTACAATACGTTCATTTGTTTCTAGTGCTTGTTCTTCGACCATCTCATCCACCATTACTGAGATAGATGAATTAGAAACATGACTGCTACAACAAAATGTCACTCCCTTAGAGCCAATTCCATACATTCGCTGCTTCTTACGACCTCCTATTGTCTCCAAATAAATAGGATTATAGTCAATTGGTTGAAAATCAATAGAACCCTCAACTTGTTGATTAGCAACTGTCACACTAGGTCCTGAGATAAAATAAAGAAAAAAACTATGCTTGATTTACAAAAAATAAAATAAATATTTTGCATTCATAATAATTTTTATAATGTACTGTAGTTTTATAAAATCTAATTAATATAAGAATTTCTTATAGAAATCATCTGAGATTTGTTGTCAACATACAAACCATCCACTTTCTTCACATGCATCTTCCTGAAAATCTCATAAAAATTTGGATCTCGACCCAATTTCTCCAACCTAGAATATATTTTTAGTTTGTCATAAAAAAACAAATGAAAAAAAAAATTAACAAATTTAATAAAACCATGCAAAGATTTTATTTATTAGACTATTAGGACAACCACAAAATAATAGAATTTTAAATTTGTATCAAATCTCAAGAGTGCTCAATGCTCGACTTTGAACATCCAGTGTGTTGATAGATTCTTGTACCTAGTACAGCTACCTCACTTCGTCGATTTTTACTGGCAATATCTAATTTTTTCTTCACATCTGGCTCCTCCCAATAATTAAGCCACTCGAGCCAGTTTTCTCGGATATAAAATCAGGTCTTTCTTTTATTTTCTTTAATTTATAGATAAAATCAGAATACCGTTGAGCAGCTTTGATCTTTCATAATGACTTTATCTTTCCATCAAATTTGGGTGTCCATGCGCATTGATTCTATAAATAGGAAAATAACAAAAGAATTTATATTAACAACAAGAACATAATTATTTATTGCTTGAATAATAACCAACATAAATGTTAAGTAATTAGATAATTATTTTTCAATTCTTTTGTTTTATTATTTTTATCTGAAAGTCATTAAAATATCACTCTTTTGATGATTCAGAAACTTTCTTCCAGGAGAAAGCTTTAGAATCAACCATTTTCTTGAAAGCCTTTGTAATTATAGTCAAACTCTTGTGAGATGGAATAAAACTGTACAAATAAATAAATAACATTGAAAAAAGCAAATCATAACAATATAAAAAAAATCAATGAAAGTAATATCAAAAAAATATTTTCAAGTTATTTTTACATATTTCTTTTACCTATCATCCACAATCTTAATTTATAACTTTACACTGACTGTAGAGAAAGACACAACATTTGATGATGTCGTTGGTATTGTAAATGGGAGAACAATCATTGTAAAATGTGGTATAGAAGATAGAGATGGATCAAAAGTTTGTGCACGAAGCACAATGAGTGGTGGGTTTACATCTGATAAAAGTGATAGTAGAGGTCTCATTGATGGCGATGGTGATAGAAATGAAGATGGTGATTGTGATGTTAAAGTCTGGATATGGTGGCTGTGAGATGGTACCGATTCTTCAACATGATGTAACATACTAGATGTATTTGGTTTATTTCTGTGTACACGTCCACCTCCACCATGACCATGTCCTTTAGGTGCCATTTGTTGTACAAAATAAAACATATAACAAGAAATATGGATATGATGAACAAGCATGCATTTTCGAATAAAACACACTGATATATTTCAACAAAATATAAAAAGTCTTTGATAGTTTAAATTTATAATAAAATTATAACAATTTAATTATCGGCATCACTGTTATCCTCCAATGGATCTTCTGATATTTCGTATGATTCCGATAGAATATACCTACATAAATTTTTTTTATTTCTTGCATTTCTTCAATTTCGAACTCATCTTCAGATAGAAATTGATCATCTTCAATTTCTATTGTGCCACCATTTGTGTCACATAAATTTTTTGGATCTTCATCTATATTCATAGGCTCAATATTATTTATGCCATCTTTTTGAAATGCCGGTATAATTTTTAAGTATGCACTTCTTTGTTATGATATTGGTACTTCATATTTTGATCGAGCTTTGATTTTGCAAATCACCCACCAATCTCTCTTATCACGAGATAAACTCGGGTATGTACAATAATTTACCTGAGTGGCTTGAACTATCATAATAAATGGCTCATATCGATTATATCTGTGTTTATGGTTAAAATCCATGAGCTTATAATCCAAATCCATTTTCGGTAGCATCCTAGAGCCTTTAATGCATACACTACTATTCATTGTTATTTTAGAAGAACCATGCCCGATTATGTGAAATTTATATCCGTTAACAAAATACCCAGGATAAGTTATCACATATCTAAATGGACATTTATTTAGATTCTGAATGAAAATATTTGAATCTCCATTTGAAAGATCAATTGTCTGTAACATAAAATAAAGAAATAATATTAAATAATAAAAGATACTAATAAATTAAATAATTCAAAAATATAAATCTTAATTATACTCACATAATTTTTTAACCAATTCACAAATTTAGTTTCTAGCATATAATCGACATCATTGCTGGAAATTGATGGATACCTATATTTTAACTACTCAATGTAAATACTACACAAATATAAAAAGAGAGAAAAAAATGTATATTAATTTTTAATAATTCCCATTAAAGATAAAATTAAACTATGATTAAAACCTGCAACTATTTTGGGTATACTTACTAAATATATGGTGCAACCTCCTCACAATTAAGTAAAACGTAGCTCCATGTTGCTTTGTACACTTCATTTTTCATACATATTTTCATTTCTTTTCCAAATACTTTTCCAGGGTGCTTGAAGATAGATAGTTTGTCCACAGAATCATTTTCTACCATCACATGACCTTCATAATTTTGCGGCACATTTCTATTCCTTGTATTGACATGATCCACAAAATAATAAGAATAAAATGATGATGCTTTTTCTACTAAATATGCATTGCAAATTGAACCTTCAACTTTTGTCTTGTTTCTAATATTCAATTTCAACTTACGAAGATACCTACATCCATAATGTTAGGTTTCAATTAGATTAAATTACAATAATACTTAAAGTACTAAATAATCAAACACAACAAATTATATGTATTTACCTTTCAAAAGGATACATCCACCTGAATTGTACTGGCTCTACAATCCTTGCTTCATATGCCAAACGGACCGGCAAATGCTCCATCGAGTCAAAAAAACTAGGTGGGAATATTCGTTCAAGCTTACAAATAATAAGTAGAATGTCATTCTTCAGCCTCACCATGTCATCTATTTTGATTGTGGTTGCAGTTAGCTGTTTGAAAAACAAACTAAGTTCTGTAAGGACCTTCCAAATACTTAGTGGAAGTAATTCACGGAATGTAATTGGTATTAATCTCTGCATAAATACAAGACAGTCATTACTTTTTATTCCAAATAACTTAAGATTCTTCATATCCACGCATTTACCCATATTTCACACATATCTATCAGAAAATTTCAAATTTTTTAACCATTCACACAATATTTGTCTTGCCTTCTTATCAAGTGTGTAGCAAGCTTTAGTGAATTTTCTTGTTTCTTCATTCAGTTTCAATCCAGGACGCCGATATTAATCATTCAGCTCGTCTTGATTTTAAAGTGTCTTTTATTTTTCCAACTACATTAAAAACTATGTTGAAAACATTATAAAAAATATTTTTTTCAATGTGCATTACATATAAGTTATGATGAATTAAATTGGACTTTCAATAGGGCAAGTCCCAAAATATACTACGTTTCCTCCATCCAAATAATTTGCCTATTCGTCCATTACTTTTAGTATTTTCCTTTTTAGTTACCTTCAAACCAAAACTCTGAATCTCTGTCATAATATCATCTCCTAAACGAACTGTTGGTGCAACTGACATCATAGTTTTTTTTTCGAAATGCAATTCTATTTTTTTGAAATTGATGATTCGTAGGTAGAAACTTACGATAGTTATCAAATCATGACTGTTTACCACTAAATTTGAGGGTAAATGCATCATAATTTGTCATGCAATATGGGCATGTGAATCATCCTGTAGTACTCCAGCCAGACAACATTGAATATGTAGGAAAGTTACTTACCATCTACATATGGGTTGCCCGCATAATGAAATTTTGCTTCTTTGAGATATCATATGCATTCACACCAACATCTCATAAATGATTTAGCTTTGCAATAAGAGGCTATAAGAAAACATCTAGCATGTCTTTTGGATTTTTTGGCCCTGGAACCAATATTGACAAAAACATATATTGCTCCTTCACAACCACGGAGGCAAGTTATAAGTTGTGACTATCACTGGTCATGTTGAATACTGTTGTCTAGATTACCCAAATGACTGAAATCCATCAGTGTAGAGACCCAATCTCACATTTCAACTTTCTGCTGCAAAATCTTGATGTATATAATTAAAATGCTTCCAAGCATGCAAATCTGATGAATGACGCATTACCCATTCTTCAACCTCATGCTCGGAATGCCACCTCATATCATTTGCCGTAGCATTTGATACATATAGTTTGTGTAATCGAGGAATTAATAGAAAATAATATATCTTCTTAAATACAACCTTCAATTTTTGTCGAGTATCTACAACACGAGGTGCCTTCCTAAATCGAGGATGGTCACAAAACTTACAACTAATTAAATTACTATCACCACTCCAATATAACATTCATCCATTTAAATAATAATCAATTTTTTTCACTGGTAGTCTCATTCCTCGTAGTAACTTCTTAGTGTTGTAAAAGTTATTAGTAATCAATTTATTATCCGGGATAATCTTCTTCATCAGTTCTGTCATCTAATCAAATAATTTCTTAGATATATGATTTTCTGACTTAATGCTCATTAGTAGAGCCACAAGTGACAATTGCAAATATGTTTTGTAATCATGCTACAACTTTTTATCTGCAGCTTTAAGCATTTCATAAAATTTTTGAGCTTCAAGATTAGGTGGTTCATCCATGTAATCCATATGTCAGCACTAGCAGCTTCCATGATTATTCTATGATATGTGTTTGATGATTCTTCACCACAAGAAAATGATTCAATACCCTCATTTTGATCAATATTCAAAGCCATTGTACTTTCCAATGATAAATCCAAACAAAATAATTTGGTACAAAGCCATATTTAGCCAAATGATATCTTATAGTGTTTGCATCACGAAAAGGGATATTCCGAAACTTGCAATGATTACATGGACACTTAATTTTTTCTCCATTCATCAATCTAGATTGACTACATGCAAAATTGATGAAAGTTTCAAGCTCAGTCAAAAAATATTTATTCAAAAATCCATTAATAACCCTCTTGTACATCCACTGATGATCTATGCTCATTTTGCCCTGTTTTATTTACAAAAAATAATGTCCAATCATTATTTTGAATAAAACATTCTATTACTTCAAAATATACAAATAATTAAATAAAATTAATTATAAATGAATATTTAAAAATTAAATATCATGAATATCAAGGCAATGAGTTTACAGAATTTATATTAATAGATAAAGCAATTTTTAGTACGATAAAGATTAATATATATCATAGTTATACTAGATAAAGGGTGCAAAATGCAATAATGCACAGGAAAGGAAAGCAAAAAAGAAAGACATTTAATGTTTGAAGGAGGAGAGGGATAGATAGAGAGAGAGAGAGAGAGATAAGGTGGGAAGAGAGAGGGGCAGAGAAATGGGTAGACAGGGGGAAAGAGAGAGAGGGAGAAAGGAGGGAGAGAGAGTGGGAGAGATTTGGTGAGATGGAGAGGGGGAGAGGGGGGGAAAGAGGGAGAGAGAGGGAGAGAGAGAGGGAGAGAGGAAGAGAGAGGGGGTGGAGAGAGAGAGAGAACAAGCAAGAAAGAAGAGAGAAAAAAAATAACAAGAGAGAGTGTGTGACACAGAAAAAGAGGAATAGAATGACATAAAGAATAATAGAGGGAGAGAGAGACACATAGAGAGTGCAGTGTTAGAATGAAGAATTATATAAAAGAAAATATATGCTCTTCATTACAAACATATCAAATATTATATTTTTTGTTATACATAAGTTCATATTTGAGCCTGAGTCTTAATGGCTGGGATAAGGTAAGAGTACGACCCTTATTTGTATTATACTATATATGAGCCTGATCAACGGACACTCTCATGCTATGTGCTTACATATTGTTGATATTATATCTTTAACCATTTTATTTCAAGTTAGTCCAACAAAATAGTATTTTCCTATATATAATTATATGTTAGGATACATATAATAAATGTAGTTATAAATAGTTACATTTAGTTTAACATATAATTATATATAGATATATGCATACAAATAGTTATAAGTAAATATAAATAAATGTATACAAAGTTATAAACAATTATATAGATTTACATATATGTATACATAATTAAAAATAAAGTTATATTTATTTATATAGACTTTTTTATAGCTATACAAATATTTATATATAGTTATACATATTTAGTTAGACATTATGTTGTATGTTTTTATCCATATAATTATAAATATAGTTACATATGGTTATACATGTAGTTACATGTATATTTAAACTTATATTTTTTCATATAATTTCATATATTTATACTTATAGTTATGTATAGGTATGGATATACTAAAATACAATTTTTTTTACTAATATATAAAAATGTATATTAAATACATGTTGTTAATTATATATATATATATATATATAATTATGTATAAAGTTTTTATAGTTATACATATAGTAAGATAGAATTATTTATAGTTATATGTTATAAAAATTTATATATCATTAAACATTTAGTTATATATATAAATATTCATACAAGTAGTTATATTTAGTTATACATAAATATATACAATATTATAAACAAATATATAGATTTACATATATGTATACATATATGTATAAATAGTTAAAAATATAGTTATATTTAATTATATAAAATTTTATATAGTTTTATAAATATTTATATATAGTTATATGCATATAATTAAACATAATGTTTTATGTTTTAATACATATAATTATAAATATAGTTACATGTGGTTATACATTTAGTTACACATATAGTTATACTTATATTTATACATGCAGGTATATATATTTATTCATATAAATTTATATATTTATACATATAGATATGTATAGGTATAGATATAGTAAAAGACATTTTTATATACTAATATATACAAATGTATATTGAATATAAGATGTAATTTATATATTTAAACATATAGTTATATATAAATATATTCATACAAATATTTATACAAAAATATATAAAGTTATCAATAAATATATAGATTTACATATATGTATACATATTTATAAATATAGTTATATTTAATGTTGTAGGGTGTTATATAATTATACAAATATTTATATATTGTTATACAAATATTTATACATAGTTATACAAATATTTATACATAATTATACACATATGGTTAAATATAATGTTTTATGTTATTATACATGTAATTATAAATATAGTTACATGTGGGTATCCATAGAGCTACACAAATAATCATAATTCTATACACATTTAAAAGAATCAAATCCTACTTTCGTTATCATGATAAAGATTTTTGAATCCAAGATTTCTAAAAAGCTACTAGTTGGATGGTTGGTGGAATCATTAAATTGGTGTAAGCCCTGAGTTTGAACCTATCATTGTTCTTTGAAAACATATATTTTGGTAAACCCTGTGAGAATCAAAAATTGATTTTTGAATTTTGAAACTATTATTTTAGATTTAAATTTTTTAAAAACTTCTGTGAGATAAACTATTATTAAATTAGTGATGCATTTCGATGCATCAAAACTGGATAAAATTTAGAATTTTAATTATGTTTTTTTACAATTTTTAATTTTTATATAACATTTGGGGACCCAAATCCAAAATATTTATGATTTGGGTCTTCCAAATTCCTATATTGATAATTACATTCTTTTATTCATACGGTATGCATATACTCAAGTATGCATATGATTTTATGCAAAAACTCATTTTTTCATAAACAAAAGCATATGCATATGGAGTTCATAAATACTCCGTGTGCATAAACATATGCATAAACTCGTTTTTGCATACCAAGTAAGCTGAAACGAGTTTATGCATAATGTTTTTATTTAATTATATTGAGATAATTATAAGTATCCGAATTTAGGTACTAAAATATAACCCTAATCATATATATTTTTTTTGGGATTCCATAACATAATTTTCCATTATGTGTGTGTGTGTGTGTGTGTGGATTAAGGATGAAAATATTATGTATTATTATTATTAGTATTGTGGAGGAATTCCATTTTTTTTTTGCAAAGTTAGATAAAAGTTAGTGCTATTTTTGGAAGCAACAAAATATAAAGAATAGTACTTTCATTGTCAAGAAAATCTATTTAATAAAATTCTGAAATTGAACTAATTTAAGAAATTACTTTTCAGAGCAATATTCCTACCTTTTAGTGGTATCAATGCATAATATTAAATTATTTTTTTATTTTATTTTATAATTTAAGAGATGCAAGCCTAATCTTTTTTTCTATTTGAAGATTTGAATGATTTGGATTTCTTGTTATGCATGTAATTGCTACCTAAGAGCTATAAGGCTACTCTATTTTCATTTTTTTTTTCTATCAATAATTTGGATTTTTTTGGCTCCTTTGCAAGACTAATAATTTTTCTTGATTACTAATTTATTTTTAATATTTCCTCAATTGCTATGTGATCAACTCGAAAACTTACAAAAAATATCTTTATGCGACATCATGAGCAAGGTCTCTTTGTTCAAGCTTCTTTGTCGTGTCATCCAAAACTATAATAAAATCTTGATTTATCATTTTCATTATACATGATGAATAGTTCTATACTTAGTCCCTTTCAAGGGATTTGAACATAATGCAAGTTGATGTGTAGGATTTAGCTTGGGTTTAGGTTGGCTCTTAACTTGTCGACTTGCATTCCTACAAACAATTTAGAAATATTAAAAATTTAAGATATAATATATAAAAAAATGATAATATGGCATACAAATCATGTAAGTGGCTAAATATAATTTTCAAATTAAATTTATAATCTCTTTTCTTTGGTTCAAATTAGAAACGTAATCAAATTATGGTGCTAGAATGAATATAATCAACCTCATATGACTTATGAAATGTCATCCCTTTGGTGGCTATTAAGCTAGAATGAAATGAATATAAATCATTCTAGCTCTAGGAATCAAAATAAATATTTCTTTTATGGTGCAATATAAACGGATGGACGAATTTACTTCTCAATTATTAATCATACAATAAATACAAGTGGCTCGGACAACATTGAGATGTAATTGTTTGATATATTTACATAATGAGTTTATAATGACTCAGAATAATTTAAGGATGACATTTCACAAGGGTTTATTATCACGATCCTATGGCACTCTCATTCAAGGGTTGTGATGTTCTTAGTTTGATTAGTTATAAAGTATAGTAAAAATTTTTATTAATTACTTATAAAGTATAGTAAAAATTTATGTTTACTATTTCTATAGTTATATAGATATAGTTATGTTTAAATAGTTTATGTGTGCTATTTTTATAATTATATTATATATAGTTATGTTTAAACACACTTATATAAAGTACACTTATATTTATGTATACTATTTTTGTATACGGTATGTAGTTATGCATATTGAAGAAGTTAATGATTCGGCATACCAACTGTGAACCATCAAAATCCACACAATGACAATGCATTATATCACAAATGCATGAAGTATGTATACGATTAAGTATATCTACGCAATCCAAGAACACTAATGTGAATAAAGGAGAAAAATGTTGGAAACAATAAATAACAGAATCAATACACATAAACTTAATCAAGATAATCGATGAAGAATAAATGTATAAAACGTACCTCAAATCAAAAAAAAATTAAAACTTAAATCTCGATTATATGTTGATGCAATGATGTCGAGGGATAGATGGCCAAATGCGGAGGTTCGCTTCACTTATTTTTGAAGATTATCATGTCTCGACGTGAATGTAAATATTAACAATTTTTTTTATTTTTTTTTATTAAAACATTAAATAAACAATATATATATATATATTCAAAAAGACTCATTAATTTTATTTACTATCAAAAATTTTTCAACAAAATTAATGTGCGTGTAGCAAGGTACAAATGAAAAATAAATACCTTACAATTTTTTATTATGATATTAATTAAATAATAATATATAAAGAATTAAAAAAAATATGCTTAGCCTTATAAAAAATATAAAATATGTACAAAATTAACAAACTCTATATAATAAGACATAAATGAAAAGATAATTTGTCTTCTAGTCACTTGCCTAAATGTTATAAAATACTATTAATGTTAAAAAATATATAAAAATTTATATTTTATGGATATAAATTTTTAAGAATTCATATTAATTTGTACGAAGATGATATGAAATAATGTTAAAGGCATAAAATTTCATATTATTTGATATCATTAATTAATTTTAAAATTCAAAAAATTACTAAAAGTTAGAAGATAATTAAAATAAGTTATATTTATTATTTTAATAAAAACTTAATGTTAAAAGATAATAGTAAAAATATTACTCAATTATTTAATTCATATAAATTTTGTAAGAGCAAACATCTATATATATTTATTTGCTTTTAAATTTATTTAAAAAATTATTTTTTTATTATATTTCAAGATTTTTAAAATTTGTATAATTTATTTATTTAAAATTTTTATATAATAATAATTTTTTGTTTACTTATAATAAAAATAATTTTTACTAGTTTATTCGTCAATTTAGATAATTTTGAAAATATTTTCTATTTTATTATACAATAAATTAATTTATTTTTATATTAGTAGAAATTTTAATATATATTAATTTAATTTTTAAAATATAGAAACAAAAAATTATACTTATTGAATTTATTATTTAATGTTACTTTAATAAAAAATTTTAAGTTTCTTTTTTAAAATTATAGAAAATTTTTTGTATAATTTTATAAAAAATCAATACATCATAAAAATAGTTAATTTAGTTCTTATTAATATATGTACTTGTTTTTTGTATTTTCATATATTTTTAAGTTATTTATTTATAATATAATTTTTTAATGATTTTGTGAGGAGATTGTAATTTTCAAGGATTGCTCATCTATAGACCATTAACATACATTTAATAAACAAAATTAAATAACATATTAAAACAAATAATAAATAAATAAAATTAAATAATTAAATAATTAAATATTGGCTAAGGAAATACTGTCGCTAAATCCGTAGCTAAATTTTAGATTTTATTAGCTAGGAAAAATCCATAGATAAATTATGGATTTTATTAGTTTGGGAAAATCCATCGCTAAATCCATAGTTAAATTATATATTTTATTAGCTAGGAAAAATTCATTACTAAATCAAGGATTTTATTTGTAAAGGAAAATCCGTCGCTAATTTCAGGCTTTTATTAGCGAGAGATATTCAGTCACTAAATTCGTCATAAATTCCCCGCTTTTTTGAGCGGAATTTATGAAAATTTTTTGTTGCTAAATCTCCCGCTTTTCTTGAGTGGAATTTACGAAAAATTTTCCCTCGCTAATCCATAGCTATTTTTTTTCAAAGAAAAATCATAAATCCCTTACTATTCCCTAGCTAATCTTTTGCAATTTAGTAGTGGTTATCCTCGAGACAATATATTTTTATGCAAAATATGGTAATCAGCTCCTCCAAGGAAAGAATATCAGACATTCCAAATTTATACTAGATATAGAAAAACAAATAATATCATTATATTTCAATTGTTTTAAAACTATTTCATTTTTTTAATATTTTTCTTATTATCTTTGAGTAATTCTTGCATGACCCTATCTAATGACACACAAACACACATGAGAGGACATATTTATGTCTAGTTGAGGGCACATTTACTGATATAGGAGGCACTATTACGGCCTTAAGTAGACAATGGTGTTGATGAAACTATTTATCTTCTGTGAATTACACATTTACTCATATTGGAGGCACATTTGCTCATAACATTTTTCATAAGTTATGGACAAGTAGGATACAAAAAAAATTATTATTATTAAGCTTTTAGTCTTTTGTGATTAAAGATAAAAGCCTAATATTTTTGTATGTAATTCATATCAATAGAGAGTTTGTTGAACATTTTTGTGACTTTATTATAGTGACAAAACTTATTTGTGGAATGAACTCCAAATGCTCATTGGATAATTAATTTTGTCCAAAAGAAATTTATAAGTATATGGTATGTACATATACTAAAGTGGATGTAAATTTAGATATCAATATCATATGAATTATATGGTAGTTTAACCAACCAATAGTGAACTAATAGTTGTTCACGTTAAAAAGATAAGCTTGGATAATAATTTAATACTTAATCTCTAGAGTTGATTTACTTCCTTGTATATTATTAGTTTTTTTTTATTATTGGGGTAATATTATGCTTGATTATTAGAGGAATAGTAGGTTGATGTTGATTTCTTTTTTTTTCCTTTTGGCATACAAAGTAGTTGTCAATCTTTGACTGTCACTACCTAGGATGGTTCTCTTGAAGTTATGTTTTTGTTATTTTATCACTAAAATCATACTTACTCTATTCATGGGTCATCCACAGTTTTATTCTTTTTAGATATTATATCAAATATCTATGATGATTATTTTGAGTATGTATTTTTATACTTTGACCTTAGTTGTCATTAAAGACACAAAATAATGTAATATTAATTTTATTTGATTTTTTAGCTACATAAGTGTTATACTCATATCAATTAACATACATCACTCTAATAATTTTACTGATAGAATTCATACAAGAAGAAATGATCTTAGAGTTATTACCATCTAATGAAGCAAATCTCTTTGTGTATGTCTCATGACTTACCTGTCACCATCCACCATAGCAATACATGACTCTCACACTTTGGTGAAACTCTAGGTTAGATATTTTATATAATTACCATATCATTTGAAGAGTAGTTTTTCTAGAATATACACAATGGACTGATCTTAGTTTTATTTGTATTTTCAACTTCAATAGTGTTGTACTCATATCAATTAAACTTACATAAATTTATAGTTTTCACATATATGTTTATCTCGAGGTAAGAAAAGAAGGGTTGTCACTTCCTTCATATTCAACCTCATGAATGTATCTCATGATTTGTCTGTCACCATCCTCCATAGCCAATACACATAAATCAACTATATTTAATTTTTATTAAGAAAACACAATGAATTAATAAACTTAAATAAAAAGGTAACTTAAAGAGATGTAATCAATTTTTTGATAACACTTTTTTAGGAAGATTATGTATATATTCTAAGGACTAATTTCTTTTATTGTCCATCGAGGGTAAATGACTCCATTGTCCTTAACTTTGTTATTATGTATGAATTTTTCCAATTAGCCTATAATTTTATAACTCTTAGGTATTTAGTGTTTTCAAAAAATATACCTTAAAACAAAGTCTTTTTGGTAGAGTATTTGATGCCTTGTTCATTTAGAAAGAGACACATTGAAATTATGGCTCATTTTCTGAAATAATTAAATAGGATATCCTACATCAACATATAATATTCTTTTACACAAAGTGGAAGAAATATTTGTCTTTTGTATAGCCATTAACTTCTACTTTCACCTATTTTCTAAAATAGTATCTTAAAGTAAGAATTTTTCTAGTAAGGTGTTATTGAATGAGGCCCAACTACGTCTAATCTTCAACATGAAAATGATCAAGGTTGAAAATGGAAAGTTAGTGGATTCAATGTGAGTAAATAAAGTAACATTTTTCTTTAGAAGGTATCTTATTTTTCATATAATATGTTATATTAACTTTCATGGTTAGCCAATAATAACCTTAAATGTATGCCATGTGGGCTAAGGTACATATGCCTAAGTGATTTGTAGATATCACTTTATGTAATTTTGTTAATAAATATCAATCCTACTATTCACCTTAAAATTTTAAGTAGAGTTTCAATAACAACTTCTTGTACAATTGTCTATTAATTAGAGAGATCCAAGCTATCTATACTTTTATCTAGTTTTCTTATTTTATGTTTTGTTGTAGTGTGCAGGTGTTTATATATTGAATTACAAGGGACATCCAACATCTCCCTTTTAACTCTATATTGTGTTGTTCAATGAAAGAATTTAATGGTTCTGATTATTAGTAGATAGAAATCATTACCATTTATTGGTTGAAAATTATCGCATCCATTAATAAAAGTTCATTAACTCACCCATTTACATCTCTAGCATGTGATATATATTTCTAGTTAATCATTCCTTCTAATTATACTTTTACCAAAACAATGTTTTTCACCATACAATCATCCCTTACTTCATATTCACATTGTACCTAACCCCTATCTATTAGTCACTAGAAATAAAAATTTATTTGGTGATCAAGGAGGTAGCTGGATCAAGTCTAGCTTGCATAAATTCATATTTGAATTCATTATTGGATTTTGAGAATTTAAAAATATGACTTGTTCAATTTTCTATTTAGTTAAATCTTTAACAAGTATGCAAATTCAAATACTCAATAAGCTCAAATATAATTTATTATAAAGTATATGTTAATTTTGTTTGTGTTTTCCATCATAATTCTAAATGATTTTGACAAAAAAATTTGTTATCACTCGACTCTTTGATGCTAGATGAGGCTTATCTCATACTCCATGCATTCTAATGCCCAATGAAGTTTTTTTTTTTGACAAGTCTAATTTATGTAGTATAGCTCTTTAAATAAATTTGATATATACTACTATTAAATGGGTTCGTAGGTAAGGTAATAACTTTTAGTGGTCACTCAGAGGGAGAGGGAGTCCTACTCCATGTACAAACAATGAATTTCTATGTTGAACAAGTTTTTTATTACATAATAGACTGACTTTTTATTTTTCTTTGAGCCTTCATAGATTGAGACTAAGCTAATTGTAGCTTTTGAGATGATCAGGTATATGTAAAGTGGTTCAATTTTTAATAGGCTATTGACAACTAGTGAGTTATTCAAATAATGCTTGATGATCATGAGTGCTTTGACAAATTCACCATTCCACCCCAACTTTTTAATTATTCTGATAGTATTAAAAAATGAGATAGCGGTGTTTAGTTGAAAAAATGATAAAGCTTGCTAAAGTATCCAAATGGCTAGTAAGTTATTGAATTTCCCTTTAAGTGGAAGACACTAGAAATTTCATGATGGTTTTAAGTTGACTCAAATACACTTCGTGTCTTGTTGAGTAGCCATGTGCCATGAGAATTTTCTAGGGATGACACCAAATATCCACTTTAAGAGATTTAAAGTGTTATTAAATGGAAAGCCACCCACTTGGCACATTCAATGCCAGCCAATTACTAGCACATTCAACATACTCACCATCACATTGCCAAAAGTATAGCATGCTAGTAAGTGTATTTTGAATGTACACATACTAGTTGCTAATACCAAATGCACAATTTAAGATGGTTCATGTGCTTCCTAACACCACATATCATTATTTTATATGGTTCATAGTTTTTACCAATAATCTCTAAAATAAATTTTGAAAACTAGCCTTTGGTAAGTAGCCCTAGTATTATTTAATCAAAATACATTACATTTTAGATATAACATCTATGAGGGTTGATTGTTGTGGTCTTTTTGGAAGTATACATGTAAATCAAAATTTAGAAAGGTGAGCATATTATTGATGTTGTTGTATCCACACTTCGACACATTGAAAGAAATGAGAAGATACCTTTCAGACAAACCACATGTAGATTTGTATAGTTAGCAAATTCATCTATTTTCCTATATTTTTAGGTACTATGTTGATGATTTTTCATTAGTGGAGATGCTTTACATATTAGATAAATTCTACTTCTATTATGCCAATTATCTTTTCTATTATGATTTGTTGATGTTCTAGGTGGAATCATTTTAATCATTTCAAGACATGCTTGACTTTAAAGAGTATGATTAGCTAAGGAAGGCCAATTAGAGAGTTTATAACTTGTGTATATGGGTGCCACATATACATTTATTTTCAGGCCTTCCTTTAGTTAATATTTATTGTATGTCAATAGAAGTGAGTTGAAAAAAAATGATATCATCAAGCTTGATGAGATTCGTTTCTTCTAATGGGTCTACTATCAACACATCCCATATTTCTACCTACTCTTGGGTGAGAGACATTAATTGCTATGAAGATTTGGATATGGATAGTACCACCTATATTGTGGTAGTCAATTTTGGCTGAGCTAATAGTGATAGTTGATGTCATTTGACTATGGGCAATAACATATTATATAGAATCAATTTTTACTTGTGAGCCAAGTAGATGACCATTTTATGATATGTTGAAGGGGTAACTTTTTATTATGCAACCATTTTCACTTCATTATGTGATTACACCAACTTTCATAGTGAAAGAAAATGTTTCTCTTATGATTATTGTGGTGGCTCCATTGAATCATAACATAAAATGATCTAGTAAGTTTGGATTTCAATGTGGAGCTTCATTTACTTGTATGCTAGAATTTGTAGTAGAATTGTATTCTTCTTGGAATTGCTAGTGTCACATTGATCACTAACTTCTTGGACAATACTTGTTTCTGTCTAGGATATGGTGGTCCATATTAGTTATCGCTATCATTGTCTGGACTGAAAATGTTCATCCATGAAAGTATAATTTATATATATGGTGGCTGAAAAAGATTCAACTGGAAATATTCAACTGGAAATATCTATCAGATGCTTTATTAGGCTCTTGCCCTTTTTAGTGTTAGTCATGGCCACTAAATTTTGATATTTCATATATGATTGGAAATAATTACATGTAAAAAATATTAAGAAATATGATTTAAAGCAAGTCCCATCTCTATTATGATATATGAATGAGACATCTCTACATATCACAAGTATATGGTTGGTTGATAGAAATTTTAGAGCTGTATGACTTTTCATTCATATACGGTTGACTTGTTGTCTTTTAGCAAGGAAAACTTGTATACCCACCTAAAATAGTATTCATTGTAACTAAGACATTCAAAGATATTGACTTAAAGAAACTAATCTATAATTTGAAGTTTTCAATAGAAGTTTGTTAGTCAACATCTATACTAGTCCTTAATTATTCAATTAAACTAGTCACACATCTCAAATTCATCTCATATAATAGATGTCCAAGCTGGGTTGACACAAACTTGTAGGTCATGTCATACATGATGTGGTGGTCCCTATTTTGCATGTGCTAGCCCATAGTTCTTGTGATCCAAACTTATGCCAATGTGTGCACTTGTGTTTGGATAATGTTGATGGTCCAAACTAAGGTCAATGTGGCTCATGCTTTGGTAGGAGTCTTGCATAGCTTTTGACCCATCTAGACACATATTCGTGCCTCGAAATGGTGTGAATCATGCCCATTATTAGTGTTGCCTAGTCATGCTAATTTTTGGGATGTATCAACCAATCCAACATGACTAGATATAATTCATGTTGCCCTACAAATTAATGTGTCATGTTGGGTCTCACATGATGGCTCATTCAACCCAAAAAGATGGGCATGTCAACATGATATGACCCATCAGACACATCGACTTTCAAAGTTGTAAATAAATGCATCTTCGTGGAATCTAAGATTTTGCAAAGAGCCAATGTAGAGGTGTCAAACGTGTCGGGCCGGCCCGGCCCTGCACGAGGCACGACATGGTTCGGCCGTGCTTGGGCCGGCCCGGCATGTTCTTAAACCGTGCCCGGGCCCGTGCCGTGCCCGGGTTAAGAACATCCCGTGCCGTGTCGTGCCTGGCCCGGCACGGCTCTTACCTTGGCACGGCACGCCGGCACGGGTCCATCCCGTGCCGGTTCACTCAGGCACGCGTGGCACTAGCGGCGTGTCACGTGTGGCGTGGCATGAGTCATGACCCGTCCAGCCGTCCCCTGCCCCACCCCCCCCCCCCCCCCCCCAGTAAAAAGACCACGGGTCGGGTCTGATTGGACCCGACCCGCAGTCCCGACTGCCGATACCCGACGGCTGACGGCCATAGAACCGATTCGAGCAATTCCAACGGAAAAAAAAAAAATTTCAAACTTCACCGATTTTCAGCCGTTGGATTCGCCTCCAACGGCTAGGGGGCAGAATCCGACGGTCCTCGTGATTCTGCCCCTTAAAAATCTTAAAAAAATTCAAAAAAATAATAAAAAAATATCTTTTTTTATAAAAAAAAACTTTTTTTAGCCTATAAAATCTACCCCCCTCCCTATAACATTTATGTTTTTCAAAAACATAAAACCTCTCAATACTTTCTCTCTCTTACATAAACCGTGCATCTCTCTCTTGGGCCTCGTGATTTTGATTTCAGCTTGGATTTTCGTGAAACTCAACTTGAGTTTTGAACATCAGAGCTTCCTGCGGTGCACCTTGCACGTGACTGACCTCATTGCCTTTACCGGGTAATTTATTTTACGTTTTTTGTACTTTCTCTCTCTAAAGCTTCTCTCTCTAGAAAAACTTACGAAAAAATAAAAAACAAAAAAAATGACAAATACACCTGACACGTATTTAAATTTGGAAAATGAAAATGTTAGTGTTACACAAACGTCTGTGGCTCCTGAAACTTTGGTTTCTCCTGTCGTCTCAACCCAAAGTTCTAAAAAACAAAAAATTAGGACTTCTGTAGTTTGGACACATTTTAAAATCATAACACAAGTAAATGTTAGGGGTGAGGAACTTGAAATGGCACAGTGCAAATATTATATGAGACTTTTAACATGCAAGAGTACATGTGAGACTGGGCACCTTAAGAGGCATGCCGAAATATGCACCAAAAAACATGGACCCTTAGATCCTAGGCAAACCCAACTTGGCACTACATTTTTTGAGACTGGATCGAGTTCAGTCTCAAAGTTTACTCACTTCGTATACTCCAGCGAGTTGGGTAGGGACGGCATGGCCAGGCTCATCACATTGATGGGTCTTCCGATCATATTTTCGGAAGATCCGAGGGTAGTGCACATCATGCAGACTTATTTTCAGCTTTCCTATCATAGGATTCCTAGGTCCACATCTAGGAGTGACATACTAAAATATATAAGTTAGAAAAAAAAAATTATTAAGGAATTTATGGCATATAGTGGAGCGGTGTCCGTGACGTCCGATATATGGACATGTCACGATGATTCTTCTTATGCATGTCTCACGAGTCATTATGTAGATTCTAACTGGACAATCAATAAAAAAATATTAGGATTCACTGAGATTCTTCATCCTCATGATGGCCCGGCCATTTTTGAGTGTATGATGAAAATATTTAGGGAATATAAAATTCAAAATAAAATTTTTAGTGTCACTTTCGATAATGTTGCGAATAATGGAGTAGCGATCAATATGTTTGTTAGGAATATTAGAGACGCACCATTATGAGAGATCTTTCATGTCAGATGCATGTGTCATGTGATTAACCTAATAGTTCAAGTGGGTATGAAGGTGTGTTCCCCCACGTTGGAAAATATACGCAATGCACTCAAGTTTATTCGCACTCCTCGCAGACTACAAGAGTTTGGTAATCTCTGTTTATCTGCGAATCTTAAGAAGAAGAAATTCCAATCGAATGTGAGACATCGTTGGAATTACACGTACCTGATGTTGGAATCATGTGTTGGATACGAACACGTGATATCCGACTACGTCAATAGTAAGAGTGGCGAACTTATTATTGACGACACTGACTGGGCTTCAGGAATTTCATAAATGAAATTCCTGAAGATATTTTATGACACGACGAACATGTGTTCGTCGGTTTATACGCCCACCACTTGCATTACACTCCATTGCATATGCAACATTAGTAGCATGTTTAGGAAGTTTCGAGCGGACCCGACGCTTACCCATATGGTTGCAGAGATGGAGACCAAGTACCTGATGTACTGATCCACCATTCCATCTCTTTAATGCCTCGCAGCATGCATGGACCCTAAGGCTAAGGTGGAAGGGGTTGAAAATACCTTGACTTTCATTTCCTCGTGAATGAAGCTGGAAGAGCCACCTGAAGGGTTCATTTACGAGAAGTTGACAGACCTGTTCACATACTACGATACTAGGTATGGTGGTGGTGGTGGTGAGACTGTGATTACGGACACTGATACCTTGTTCGGAGATGATGATTATTCCATTAACCTAGCGAGGGGGAAACATAGGGGTGGACCATCACATAGGAGCGAGCTGTCTCGATACTTAGATACCGATTACTGCTCAATCCTATCACATTCTGATAATAAGAATCTTGATTTATTACAGTGGTGGAAATCATATGAGTCCAACTATCCCGTGCTATCTAGGATGGCACGGGATCTACTGACTCCTCCGGTGTCGAGCGTAGCATCAGAGTCTGCTTTTTCTGTTGCAGTGAACATGATTTCGGATAGGAGATCGAGATTACTTCCAGATATGGTTGAGGCCTTGGCATGTTTGAAGGATTGGGAGGAATCGAGATTTAGCATCAGTGATCGTGCTGAAGCTGGGACTGTGATAGACACTGCAGTCGCATCCACATCCACTATGATGGTGGAGGAGCTGATTGCCGATGATGATGATCTATATCATACTGATCTTGATGCTGTGGCTGATGATTCTCATGACATGACGCTTGACGATTGATGCTCATCTGCTCTTTTTTTTCGATGTTTTTTTATTTATTTTATTCACTTTCTTTGTACTTTGTACCATACATTGTGTTGAAACTTATACTTGTTTTGTTCGGACCATTGGTTTCAAAAGCATGATTGGTAATTTTTCATTTGTGTAGTTTAATTTTTTTTTATTTTAATTTTTACTAACTTAATGTATTTATTTATTATTTATGATTTAAATTTTATTTTAAAAATTAATAACTTTAAATTTTAATATATAATTAATAAATTACAAATTAAAAAAAGCTAAACTTAATTGTATTTGATATAAAAAATTTTTTCTAATATTTGTTTGTATTATTTAATTATAATTTTTATAATTTTTACAAAAAATTATATTTTTTAATTATTACTCTATACGGTTACTTTATCAAAAAATTTACAAAAAAAAAAAAAATCTAATCTGCCATGAGCCCATGACTCATGGGCCATCTGTTCTGCCTGTCCGTCAGCGGTCAACTCGTGTGGCCTCCCGGACCCCGGTGACCCGGTCCCGCGTTGCGGCTCCCGCCTGCCCGGCCGTGCTGCTTGGCCTGTATGGGCAAGGCGTGCTCGAGCGGGCCCGGCACGGCACGGCACTGCCTTGCCGTGCCTACGGGCCGGGCCGTGCCTACGGGCCGTGCAGTGCCTATGAGCCGTGCCGTGCAGTGCCGGGCCGGCCCGTTTGACACCTCTAAGCCAATGCTCTGCTTCTAGGACATTAACCATAATTTAAGAAATAAACATATCTAAAAAAATCCATAAAGGAGTTAATTCAATTATGTGATAGCTTGTGAAACTAAGCTAAATTGTTCATTGGAGGCTCGTAGAGAATACCTTGCATAGTAACTAGTCATATCCAAGATATAGAATTACAACCTATTTAGAATGTAACATATCATCATTTAGATTCTTGATCCCATTGAAGATGGTGATGATGGAGATGAAAAATAGATGGGGTGGATCCTAGTCCACGATATATTTGTTGAGGTTTCGAGCAGAATATCTAATCTAATTGGAACATAAACATAGTGGAATTTATAATTTTTTATCCCTTAACCCACCAAGGATCGCATGCATTTCATTAAAACTCGAAGGAAGTGTAAATGAAAATTATCTCTTGTAGATTGATTCATCAAGCCTGCAAAGTATGCGTATTGGTTTATTTGAATCTTCAAAGGTACTGCCTTTCTAAAAAATGATCATCCTTTACAAGTATCCACACACAAATAAATAATGAACGATCTTGTTGAATGCTAGTTCAGATTCGTCTTCTCAAAACGAAAGGGTTTCGCTTAGTTTTATAAAAGTTGACTACTTGCATCAAAAATATCTCACACACACATATATATATATACAAGTTTGCTATGGTTTTAGTCATAAATGAAATTAATTATATATTTAAAACTCTTTTAAATATTAACAACTTAAATTCAAATCCTTAAATCCCTTTTTCAAATAAATTTATTCATTAAAAATCATGTTCAATGTAACAAATTATTTATTTATTTAAATCACAAATTTTTACTTTCTAAAAATTAAATTCGAATTTAAATAATAACTAATTGTTGTTTGTGATTTAAAATAAACTAATTATTTTAAGTTACTACAGAAAGTGAAAAACCATAACCATTATTATTTATTCTTAATGTGCCACCCTATAGGTTCAATTAATATTGGCAATAAGCCTAAATCATATTGTGATCCTACATGTCATAAGTGGCCTCTAGTAAGACATTATGACAACCCAAGTTAAATGAAAAGCTCATTATTTGAGACAATCTTAATATAGCTAATGACATAATCATTTTGTCTCATGATACTTGATAGAATTTAAGGCATGGACAAAGTCAACCTCATATCATTCTATCTTTGATTACTCAAAACCCAATTAGATTGACTAAACAAATGATATTGGTCTCCATCAAATTAATTAAGCACGTCCATATATTTCTCAGTCTCAATTATTTAGGAGACCCAGAGATATCTTTCTTATAATAAGAGGGACAAATTTCATCTTAATCGCTCATATCTCATTATATAATTCTTATTAAGTAAAGTATAACCTTTATAGTCATCTGATTAAAGAAAAATTATATCAAAACAAAATATTCCTCATGTTGAGAACTATAGCGATCTTAGGTCAAAAGATTTAATAACATTACTATTAGATATTAACTTATGACTTTAATCCATGTTTAATCTCAAGATGGGTCTATCCAATATTTGTTCTCAATAAAAAGATATAAATTTGATCCATGTATGACATTGCCTTCATTTATGATAAATTTGAACCAAGGGCCAATATTATAGGAAGTTACGATGCAACTTTAATTTTGACTTAAAAATTAACATCTCTTTTTAAATGACTAGATATTATCATGGAGTCACAATCATACTTAGCTTCAAAAATTTAAATGAATATAACATTAATTCTTCACCACAGTAACCAATTGCCCCACTAGTACTAAAGTTCATGACCAATTTCATATTGTCATGATTTTATCTTTATGTAGCTTAGTAATCTTAAATCAAACCCAATACCTTTTTACAATGTTATGAATTTTGTGCTATAGAAAATTACTAAGTGACAAATACTCATGACAAATACATGAAAATTACTCAAAGCCACAAATATTCATGCCAAATCCATGAATATCAGTCAAAGCCACAACTTTTGGGACACTAAATATTACACTTATATAATCATATCCAAGGCCATGATTATGTTCTCAAAGAAAGCCATACCCACAACTTATATGCTCAAGATAGTTCTCATGCTACGACATCCTAGTAGAGCCATGACATCATGATATATGAGAATAGACAATGTCAAATTCATGGCTATCCACAATGCCATAAACACTTAAGAAAAATATAGGGTTACTTTTGTACCATAACTATTTCCTAGCATCATAGCCACAACCAACATACAAAAGAATTTCTTAGTATCATAGCTATTTCTCAATGTCATGGCCATATACAATTTAAGAAAGACTAATTGCCAATGCCATGACATTTATACCATATCGTGGCTAAATAATAATATGAGAGGTCATCTCTATTCTATGGCTACTTTCCAATATCATGGCTCTTTATGGACCTCAAATAAAAAAGTGCATGAAGTCATAACCACTTTTCAGTATCATAATTTTATATTATAGAAAGATTAAACCCAAGTCATATTCATTGTTAATGCCATAACTTTAAGTTATAAAAAAGTTATGATGTAGAATAGAGTCTCTGCCATTTTCTAGAGCCACAACCTCAAGCTAAAGAGATAAAGGTCAGAGTTATAACTATCTTTTGGACGATATGACTTCACACTTAAAGTAAAACAAAATATCATTAGTATAAAAGTGGAAGATAAAAAATTTTAAAGTTTTCTCTCATTTCTTCTTCTTCTCCTTTACACAATAATCTTGATGCAATCAAGTTACATATATTTTTTTTCTTGTTAAGGAGATAAGGCATGAAGTTGGTTCTAATATTTATCTCATGGCTCCATAAAGAGTTGAGATGAACTTATGAGTATCTTTGTCACTACGTTTTTTCTATATTAAATTAGTTCTCAATTATGGAGTTAGATAAGTCAGTTCTAAATAGATGAGTAAGATACTTTATAGGATACTTTAGAAAAATTTTAAGGAGTTATTGAGTATGTGCCCTCAACATGGGGTTTGAGTTATGGTTCTAAGTCCAAACTTTTTACAATGGGCTAAATTATATGATGAGAGGTATAATTGATATGGTTATGAATGATTCAATTAAGAATAAATCATCAGAGAAAATACGCTATTTTTTCGAAGAGTTAGAAAATAAAACTAACAAACTCTAACTGATCATTCCTTTGGGAGAAGATAAGCTAGAGTTTTAGAGTTGGATTGGTTTTCCACAATTGAAGAAAAATGAATGTATTCTTAAGGAAGCTTGAAATCCAAGAGGAGAGAAGGTGATCAAAATAAATTGCCATTTTACAACAATATGAAATGATGAATTTAGATATTATTTATCAAATGGAGAAGGCCAATGGATTACAAAAAAAATAGTACATATTTTGACCTAATAATAATATCATGATGCATTATCATTTGAACATGAGAAACCATAAAATTTGTTTATATGGAGCCTATAGGGATGGGCTATAGAATATTGGTCAAACTTCAAGGAACTTTAGGAATAATTCAAGGAGCCATAATGTCATGGAGGATCAAGCACGAATTATAAACCTTCAAGAATAAAAGAAAATTTGGCAATAGAGGATAATTTGGCCCTTTATGTTCTTCACTATCAAACTTGTTTGATCTAATCTTTTTTAAAGCTTCTCCATTTGATTATCTTAAAAAAATAATCAAATGGAGAGGCTTCAAAAGAGATTAGATCAGACAAGTTTGATAATGAGGAACAAAGAGGATCAAATTAGATAATTTATATTATCAATAAAATGAAAAAAAGTTAATGAATTATCAAGTGATACTGAGATAAATCCAAAGAAGTATTTAATGATATCACTTCAAAATGGAAAAGTGCAAGAGGGGCAACGAATGGTGCAAGATGAATCTAGAAATTTTGGAACTGATAGTAACGTGACTTTCCCAAATTCATAGCTCATATTGTGAATTCCCCAAAAGTTATGGGTCCCCACTATGAAGTTTTCCACAAATAAAGATCACAATTAGACGACACTTGTCAAAGTCATGACTCTGATAAAAGTATAATCCTAGCTTTTATCCTCAGCTATGAATGAAGGAAGTGAAGAAATAAAGCAGCAAATTGAGGTTACGCAAAACTACAAAGAAAAAGAAGTGAATCAGAATAAAGGTAAAAGTAAGTTTTAAATATATCTTCTATTTCTACAACATTTTAAGAATGGGAAATTAGATGAATAGATTAAAAATATTTTCAATATTTTTTAGAAACTATAAGTAAATATATTTTTGCTAAAGCTTTAGTTCAAATGTTGATTTACATAAAATTTATACAGACATGAGTAGTAAAAGAAAGTTAGACATATAACAAATAAAATATATAATTCTTTAATGAACACTTCTAAAGAAATTGAAGGATCCCATATGTTTAACTATGTCTTGTACAATTGGGAATCGCATATTTTGAAAGGTATTATGTGACAAATGATTAAGTATCAACTTGATACCTTTTTCAAATACCAAAAGATTAAATCTTAGAAAAATTACCCTGGCCTATTCCTCACTCCAAATGACCTATCAAATAATCAAGTACTCAGATGGTATTATCAAAGATGTATTGACTAAGGTCAATATCTTTATTTTTCTAGTAGATTTTATTGTATTGGATATAAAAGATCATTACACACCATTAATCTTGAGATGATCATATTTTAGCCGCTAGACAAGACCTTATTAATGTCGAGAAGGAAGAGTTCTCTCTCTATGTTGGCTATGAGCAAGTAAAATTTAATCTTTATAAAGGCTCAGAGTCTAGATGATGATGAGATAGGATCTTGGAGACTCCATAATCTCCTCCATACAATAATGGGATAAAATATCAACTTTTTAATGGAAGAATTTTGTAGAGGACTATTGATAAGCTAGAGATGAAGGAAATGACATGGAAAAATAATTTTAGAGCTAAGAAAGAATTAGAGATGAGGAAAATGTTGTGGAAGAGAACTCATGAGTTTTAAAATATAGGAAGAAAACTATAATGCTAGAATCAAAGAAGAAGTCATGACATTCCTCAAAACCATGACATCCAAGAAGGGAAGGCCCAAAGAAGGAAGTGTCATTATTATAAAATAGAAAGAAGAAAGAAGAAAAAAGAAAGAAGAAAGAAGAAAGAAGAAAGAAGAAAGAAGAAAGAAGAAAGAAGAAAGAAGAAAGAAGAAAGAAGAAAGAAGAAAGAAGAAAGAAGAAAGAAGAAAGAAGAAAATAAATCGTACAATAAAAAGCTTGTGTGATTTAAATATCACTAATAGAGGTGAGAATGAAGGAAATAAATTATATATAAGACTGCATGGGAGGCAACTCAAATATTTTTTTTTCACATATGTAATATAATAAATATCATACACCTATCACTTGAATTTATTGTATGCCCTAACTTACCCATAGGTATAGTCATGAAACTCAAAACCCATCATGACTGTCATTATGTCCACAAAAAAAGAAGATGATCCATTTTTTTGAGATACTATGATACTAAAACCTTGATAGTACATTTTTTGTATCAAGAGGGAAGTAAAGTCAATTGTGTCGATGCAAAATATTGAATATTCAATATTTTGTTTGAATTTATTGAGAGAGAAGTTATTACTCAAAATTAGTAATAATTTTAGTATATGAGTTTGTTCTGTATGCAAAATATTGAATATTCTCGTATATTTTCGGTGATATTAGATGATATATATAAGCATAGAAATAGGTCATAATTTGATCAATTTTATGACTTTAGAATTTTAGTAGATTTTAATGAATAGTCATGAGATCATTATAGTTCATGAGCTTGACTAAACCATTCTTTCTATTCTTTATACCCGGAGTGCAACCAAAGCATCTTCTCTCCTCATATGAAAACAAATTTTTTTGAGATAATTAGTGACTTAGTGATGTTTGCTTCATTGAGTAGTTTTAGTGTTTATTATTAGCCTAAAATCTATATATTTAGTTTTAATACTTTTATACACCATAGCTCCACACATCTCAATAGCACAATTCTTCAATTATGCAATATATTCTTTTTAGTATGATATTATCTTAGGGTCATAGTCATATTTATCTCATAATAATTAAATGACTATGATATTACTTTTACTTTGTATTAACTAGTTACCCCACTTATACTAAAAATCATAGCTAGTTCCCATTGCTGTAACTTTATATTTACTAATGATATATATTCTTAAGTCAAAATCATGACCTTTTTTCAAAATAATACCTTTTGAGCTATAAAAAGTTATAGAACCAAAGTTACCTAAGCCAAAGTCATAGAAATTTCCAATACGATGACTTTTGGTCACATAATATAATAGAGGGCATTACTCGAGTATGATTACTTCCAAGACAACAAATTGTCCCCTCGGGAGAAGGCAAAGCTATGAATTAGATGTATAGGCTAACTACCAAAGTCATGGTGATTCCTGGAACTACAACCATTTGATGTAAAAGAAAAAAGAAAATCCAATGCCATGATCATTCCTGATACATGGCCATTTAATACAAAAGAAGATTAAAGCCAAAGTCATAGTTATTCCTGGAACCATAGCCATTTGAAATAAAGGAAAGACTAAAGCCATGTCCCATTCACAAAGCTATGACTTTGTGTTATAGAGATAAAATTCACAAGTCACAAATTCTTCCCAATGCTATAGCTTTATGTTATAGAAGGATTCAATGGTATTCTAAAGTTGCAATCACCTCTCAGAATCATGACCACGAGCTCAAGAGACAAAGGATAAAGGTGCAGCATCTTTCCAAAGTCAAGACTTTCTACTTAGACAAATGCAATATTTACAAAGTATAACAAAAATTAGGAAGATGGACTCTAAAAGATTCTTCTTCTTCTTCTATCTTTGGGACAAAAATAAAAAGTATAATAATATCCCTAGGTGGGGGTTTTTCACTTCTAAGGGGATGCATAAGCATTCAAGGGTTCCAAAATAAAAGTTAAATCTTATAATTAAGGGGCATGACTTCCAAATCAGCTTTCTTTAGAATGAATTTGAGAAAACAACCAAAATAGCATGTGATTAGGATTTGAATCCTAGATTTTCATGTGCTAATTTTTGGAACTCTAGATTCATGAGACTTCATTTATACCTTGTAGGAATCTCTCCCCAATTTCATGCTAAATTGAGGGCTAAGATTTTTGTAATTATGATGTATGTGATATATGAATTATTTTATGATTAATTTATATGTTTATTTTATATTATGGAAAGGAAATTGATTAGAAATGATGATTAAATAGAACTTGAATTAGTATTTTGACAATTGTTATATTTGTACTTGTTATTATAGTAGAAAGTGATAAATAAACTAAGTCTCATTCAAGCATATGGTAGGAAGAAAGTGACAACTCTTCCAACTATAATACATGAGAAAAACTATATATCAAAATCTAAAATTAAGGTATGTTGGTTATTATGAGTATGGTACTTACAAAATCGAACTCATGAATAATTTTATATGTCAATCAATTTACATGTCTTAGAAATATTAATCCTTAATTGATGTGGATATTTTATAGACTATTCTTATAAGGATTTCACCATTATTATGAGAGTCATATCATCACTTAGAAAGATGTTGATATGTAATCTATAGGACGTGCATTAGTGGTTATGACTTTCAAGATGGTGATATCCCTTTGAGTTGCTTTCACTCATATGGTTCTCACCGAAGAGATTTTAGTGAAATATATCTTAATTTCGTGAGTGTTGTACTTAAGAAGTAGAAAGTATAAATACTTTTATGCTATATTAGTTTTTTATCTTTATAACACCTCTTGGTGGATAATAAAAATGTATATATTACGTAACTATTAATAATAATTGATAAGTTGCCTAAAAAGTAAGGACTTATGAATGATACTCAAGCAAACATGATTTTTTTGTCTCGATAGTAAAATACTAAGGAAATATCTATGAGGAGATCATCATTGGGGTGAGCTTAATAGTGATAATTACCTTGTATGCTATTAGGGTAAAAAGATATTCTGATAATAATCTAACATTCATTTTGAATCCAACCCAAACATAAATTAAATTATTTGAGCATGCATCATATGAATCAATTGGACAAATTTTAGGAACAAAGAGTCATTCCAAAATCTTGATATATTTTTTTTACTAGAATTGTGTTGTCTTACAATTGGTTGACAGAATTACTTATACAATTCATGTGACATTGATATCTAGATGAAAGTCCTCTTTACTACTTGTATGACTCATATACTTATTGATTTTTTTTAACAAGATACAATTATCAATAAACTTCTGGGATACAATCTAACTAATAAATTTGGATAGCATAATAAAATCATAAAATAGGCCAGATGATATTTAAATGTGGAGCTTTGGCATAAATGATAGATATACCAAAAGTACAACCACACGAGGGCCATATATAGGAGTGATAGCTTATTAATGACAACCTCTTGAATATTAACAAGACATGACAAATCCCACATAGTTCTATCCTTTTTCCAACAAACAAGTTTGACATTGACATAACATAGAAAATAATTTCATCATATACAAGAAAGTAACTCAACACTCAAGTCTAAATAATTGTCTAAGACCCATGTATAACTTTTTAGCTTAAGTAGTAGTTAATTCAATGTTGATTAGTCAAATTATCATAATAATTTCAATGAGATTGATATCTGGACTTATCTCCACTTTATTACTTGTACGACTAGTATACTTATAGATTTCAATTAGGCATAAATACTCATCCAATGAATTTTTGGTGTTGTGATAATAAGAATAAGTTTTTTCCATTGTAACATATTCATAATAGTAAGCCCATAGGACCCTTGGTTGTTCCTTTACTTATCTTTTTTTTACATATGCTATATGCTTTTTAGAAACATAATTAGTTTCTTATTTGAAATTTTTACATAGCTATTTCTTTGAGAATAACATGGCAAGGGATAAATAGTCACTAACTTAAATTATGAGAAAAAATCTCATAATTTGGGTCCACCATCAATGAAAATTAAACATGCTATCCTAACCTGGTTGAATTTTTTTTTATATAAAGTAGTGACAATCAATAACTATAAATGACTTTGTTGAACTAGTTAGTAGTGACTATTAGTGACTTTTTTTTGCTCTCTCTATTAAAAAAATACCAATGATTGAATGACTAAAGTTGTGAATCAATATATTTGATGGGAATCTATAGATCTGTACTTAGCATCAAAAGTAGTCATATTTTTTATAAGACTTACAACAATGACCTTCATAGTTAGCCAATATTAGCATTGAGTATATGCTTGTGGGCTAGCATGCATTTGTCTATGTGATTTCACAAATCTCATTCTATAATTTAACCAACATGTATCATGACTACCACTCATCTAAATATTTGATGAATAGCAACAAAAACTAGTCTAAGGATCAGTACTGGTGAATGTGAGTAGCATAAAGATTTATTCAATGTATGTTACTCATGCTATAATTTATTTGAATCGAGTAGGTGCTTTGAAAAAAAAAGAATATATTGATTTTAGGTAGTACAAACACATTCATGTATATGCAGATGATTAGCTTTTCATAGGAATATAGTCACCACGTATTATTATAATGCCATCTAGTATTTCATAGATAGCTCGTATAATTAGGAAAAGACATTTAGTTGTGTCAAGTATCCCTCATTCACAAAGATTGAGAAAAATCAAATTGGTTATCACATATATTTGTTCACAGAAAAATATTAATTTTAGAAATGTCAATTATTTGATAATAACTTTTACTTTAAATTCTCCCAAAGATTAATCAAATAAAGAGGAATTTATGAGTTGAACGAAAAAAAGATATCAATAGAAATGAGAATATTCATGGATAATTTTCTTAGAAACTTTTTCTTGAATAAAGAATGATAATTAGTTTTATATTCTATTGGGCAAGGTGAACTCTCTGCAACAAATATTTAGTAAATTTTAACTATATAATAGTCTCGGTATTCTCACCTACAAAAAAATAAGATTTTTGGAACTACCCATTTTGGAAAGATCAATTCATTCATATTGGTTCAAATAATTGGTTTGGTTAAAATTAAATTTGATTTAATTAATTATTAAATTTAGTTTAATTTTAATTTCTCTAATGTTGAAATGGTTGTTGAATCACCACCTTGCCCATATCAAAAATCTATTTGAGATTTTTGATTTTTCTTCTATAAAAGAAGATTTTTTTCTCCTTTGAAAAGTATCCAAATCTCAATTCCCTTTAATATTGAATTTCATGTGTATTGTTTATTTTATTACCTTAGGATTGAATTTTCTATTTTCAAATTAATGTTGCATGTTCTATTTTTTATATCAGTGGTATCAAATACGTGGCTTAGGATAGTAACTTTTATGGTTTATGCATGTCTAGGAATTTTCTATCAAAAGGACAATAAGAGCCTCAAGGTCTATAATTTTTAAGAGGGAATTGTACCCCTCCACTTACCTAAAAACTTTTTTGGTGTATTAGCATTAAAGGTGTCAACTGGGATAGGCTAACCCTGACCGGCACAAGGCATGGCATGATTCGGGCATGCCTGGGCCGGCCCGACACGAAAATTTTTCATGCCCGGGCCCGTGTCGTGTCGAGGCCAACCGGGCCTCGTGCTGTGTCTGACCTGACATGGTTCTGTGGTCGGTGGCATGGCTGGCTGACACGGGACATGTGCCGCAGACCCGCACCCCATGTCCCCACCCCACCCCATCACCATGCCAGTGCCATTCAGTTCGGATAGGGAAAATGCACAGGCATGGGTCCACTCCAAACCCGTGATCCCGCCAGACCTATATCCCCCCCCTCCAAAATGGTTAAAAAAAATTTGAATATCAGCCGTTGAATTTTGCCTCCAAAGACTAGGGGGTAGAATCCGACGGCCCTCATGATTCTGCCTCCTAAAATTCAATAAAAAATTAAAAAAAACTTTTAAAAAATTTTCTTTTAATCAATAAAATCTTCCCGCCTCTCTATAACATTTATGTTTTTCATAAATATTTAATTCTCAAATCTCACTCTCTCAAAACTCTTGTTCTTCTCTCTCTTGGGACTCTAGATTTTATCATTCGGCTCGACTTTTTGGGACTCTCAGCTTGGGTTTGGAATTTTGAACTAGACTATGGTGCACCGTGCACATGATCTATCTCACTGCTTACCTGGGTATTTTAAGTTTTTTTATTTACTTTCTCTCTCTCTCTCTTTAGTCTCTCTCTCTCTAATCCGAAAATCTAAAATCTATCATCTAGGCTCTACTTCTTGTTTAACAAAAATCCAAAAAATGACTAATACTAAAGAAACATATTTAAATTTAGAAAATGAAAATTTTACATAGAGTTCCGAGGCTGTTGAAACTTTGGTTTTTCCAGTCGTCTAAACCCAAACTTCTAAAAAACAAAAAACTAGGACTTCCGTAGTTTGGACTCATTTTAATATAATAAAATAAAAAAATATTAGGGGTAAGGAAGAAGAAATGACATACTGCAAATATTGTATAAAAACTTTAACTTGTAAGAGTTCATTTGGAACTAGGCACCTTAAGAGGCATGCCGAATTATGCACCAAAAAATATGGTGCATTAGATCATAGGCAAACCCAACTTAGCACTGCATTTTTTGAGACTGGATCCAGTTCAGTTTCAAAGTTTACTCCCTTCATATACCGCAGTGAGTTAAGTAGAGAAGGCATGGCCAGGCTTATCACATTAATGGGTCTTCCGATCTGATTTTCGGAAGATCCAAGAGTAGTGCGCATCATGCAGACATATTTTCAGCCTGCTTATCGTAGGTTCCTAAGTCCACAACTAGGAATGACATACTAAAATTGTATAAGTTAGAAAAATAAAAAATAATTAATGAATTTATGGCATTTAGTTGAGTAGTGTCCGTGACGTCCGATATCTGGACAAGTCATGATGAATCATCTTATTCATGTCTCACCGGCCATTATATAGATTCTAACTAGATAATAAATAAAAAAATTTTAGGATTCTCTGAGATTCTCCATCCTCATGATGGCCCGACCATTTTTGAGTGTATGATGAAAATCTTTAGAGAATATAAAATTTAAAATTAAAATTTTTAGTATCACATTCGATAACGCATCTAATAATGGAGTAGCAATTAACATGTTTGTTAGGAATATTAGAGACGTATTATTAGGAGAGATTTTTCATGTCAGATGCATGTGTCACGTGATTAACTTGATTGTACAAGCGGGTATGAAGATGTGTTCCCCCTCATTGGATAATATACGTAATGCACTAAAATATATTTACACTCCTCACAGACAACAGAAGTTTGGTAGTCTCTATTTATCAGCGAATCTTGAGAAGAAGAAATTCCAATCAAATGTGAGACACCGTTGGAATTACACGTACCATATGTTGGAGTCATGTGTTGGATACGAACACGTGATATTCGACTACGTCAATAGTAAGAGTGACGAAGTTATTATTGACGACATTGATTAGGCTTCAGGTATTTCATAAATGAAATTCCTGAAGATTTTTTATGACATGATGAAAATGTGTTCGTCGATTTATACTCCCAAGATTTGCATTGCACTCAGGTGCATATGCAATATTAGTAACATGTTTAGGAAGTATCGAGCTGACCCGACACTTAGCCATATGGTTGCAGAGATGGAAACCAATTACTTAAAGTACAGGTCCACCATTCCATCTCTTTACTGACTCACTGCATGCATGGACCCTAGGGTTACGATGGAATGGGTAGATAACACCTTGACTTACATTTCCTCGTGCATGAACCTGGAAGACCCACCTGAATGGTTCATTCATGAGAAGTTGATTAACCTGTTCACATACTATGATACTAGGTATGGTGGTAATAATAGTGAGACTATGATTACGAACATGGATACCTTCTTCGGAGATGATTTTTTTATTCAGTTAGCGAGGGGGAAACGATGGGGTGGACCATCACATAGGAGCGAGCTTTCTCGGTACTTAGATACCTATTACTGCTCAATCCTATCACATTCGGATACTAAGAATCTTGATATATTATAGTGGTAGAAATCATATGAGTTCACCTTTATCGTACTATCTAGGATGACACGTAATCTATTGACTCCTCCGGTGTCGAGCATAGTATCAAAGTCTACTTTTTCTGTTGAAGTGAACATGATTTCGGATAGGAGATCGAGATTACATCCAAATATTGTTGAGGCATTGGCCTATTTGAAGGATTGAAAGGATTCGAGGTTTAGCATCCATGATCGTGCTGGAGCTGGGACATAGACTGCATCTGCTGCGAATGCAGAGGAGTTGATTGCTGATGATGATGATCCATATGATAGTGATTTTGATGTTGTGGTTGATGATGCTCATGATATGCTGATTGATGATTGATGTGGTTGCCGTTTTTTCCTGCTCGTTGCCAGATGCTAGTTGCCAATGCCACACCACGCCACTCCACTCCACTCCACTTGCCATTTATCATTGCTACTTGATTTTGATTTTTGATGCCTCACGGTCACAAACACAATTGATGATTTGTGTGATTTATTCTTAATTCTGCTTTTTGATTTTGATGTTTTATTTTATATTGATTGTATACTTTTTTATTTATGTTACGTTGTATTTGCTTTGGTTCAGTATCTATTGACCAATTGGACATTTTGTTTGATTTTGTTTTTGATTTTGTAATTTTTTTTAACGAAATTTTTTGTTTAATTTATTTTTTTGTTTAAATTTTTCAATTAAAAATTAAAACTTTATAACTTAATTTTTATTAATTATAATCTAAATTTATTAAAATGTAATAAAAAAAATTTAAACTTTATTATTATTTTCAAGTTACATTTACATATTTTTAACAATTTCAAGTTACCAATATAAACTTTGTAATTTATTAAATTTAAAAAAAAATTTAATTTTGTAATTTATTAAATTTTTAATAATTTTCAAGTTACAAATTTAAAATTATAAATATTATCTATATATAATATAATATATATTACATATATAGTTTTATACAAAACTTTAAATTTTTAAAAATAAAAAAATTTTATTTATTTTTAACCAGGCTCGTACGGGCCTGACCCAGCACAGTACTTTTACTGCCGAGCCGGCAGACCGTGCCGAACCTAGCTTGAATAAACTGTGCCCAACACGAAAGCATGAGCGTGCTCAAAAAAAAAATGGCCGACCCTACCCTGCACGTCCCATCTGACACTTCTAATTAGCATAGATAATTGCTATTATTCTTGGTTACTATTCACTAAAAAAGAATAATAGATTACAATAAATTTTGAAATAGAAAAATTCATTGGAGTAATTTTTCATTATAAAAAATGAACCTTTTTGTAATTTTGAGGAATTATATTTACTTAAATGTAATTAAAAAAAGGTCCACTAGAATTTCTAAAGATAAGTGGAATGAAATGGATGGTAATATGATTTTCAATCTGGATTAGCACTAATTGATGTATTATTGTCAAGTATGGCAAAAAAATATATAGTAAAAAAATTTGAGATAATTTCACAATATTATATGAGGTGAAGTCACTTCACTAACAAGATTTTTTTAAAGAAAAGATTTTATACTTTTTGAATAATAGAATTAGTTATGATAACTAATCATATCAATAGAATATTCTATTTTATCAACTTACTACGTTGGGTCATAAAATAAAAGAAGTTGAATGTACTGATATTTTACTTCAAAGTCTACCTAATTTGTATGATCAACTTATTATCAATTTGATGAATGGTATTCTAATAGATAATCTAATCTTTAATGATATTTCCACTACCATCTTAGAAGAAGAAAACAATCCAAAAATATGAAGGAGATATATGTAAATGCATAAAAAGTGGAAGCATTGTTGGCTATAAGAGGGAAATCAATGGAGCATGATTATAGTGGGAGTCATAATTTTGGTAGATCAAAATTAAGAAGTAAGAAAAATATTAAATATTACAACTATATCAAGAAAGGACACATTAAAAGAAATTATTGGTTAAATAAAAAAAGTGGAGATGATGAGTTAACAAATACTTAAAGAAATATGTATCAATAATGATAGTTACATCTTATATATCAAGGTGACAATATTAGTTGAAAGTATAAAATAGTTTGGTAAAGTGTGGTTGCTAGACTCGAGAGTTTCATGACACATGATATCTCGAAAAGATTGATTTCATAAATATAAACCAATCTCAAGTGGTTCTATGCACATAGGTGATGATCATGCTTTGACTTGAAGAAATAATACTTACATTTGATAGTATTGTTAATACTATTCAAGAAGTACAATATATTTTTAACTTGAAGTAAAATCTATTATCAATGAGACAAATAGATAGTCTTGGGTATAAGATTTATATTGAGAATGAGATGATAAAGATTGTGAGAGGTATACTTTTGGTAATGAAGGGAGAAAAGATCACGCCAAATTTATTCATGCTTAGAGGATAAAAAGTATAGGAAGCTAATAAATATGTTGTATCAATTAGAAAAAGAAAAGAATCAATGATGATGTGGCATCTCAAACTAGGCCACATATCAGGATTAGATTTGAAGATTATCTTTAACAAAAAACTTCTTTCAGGGCTTTAATTAGTAAATTTACCTTTTTTGAGAATTATGTTATAAGTAAGCAATATAAATTGTTATTTAATAGATCAATTGTAAGATATAAATATATTCTAGATTTAATACATTTTGATGTATGGTAATTACCAGATATATCCCAATGAAGAGTAGACTATTTTGTATCTTTCATTAATAATTACTCAATGAGATGTTGGGTGTATCCAATCAAGAAGAAATTAAATATATTTATAATTTTTAAAGACTTCAAAGTACTAATAGAACTTGAATATGAGAAAAGGATTAAGTGCTTGTGGATAGATAATAGAAGAGAGTATTTAAATGATGAGTTTCTTGCTCTTTGAAAGTAGAAAAGTATCAAATAATAATTCATAGTTACATATATTCCACAACAAAATGTAGTCGAATGGTTGAACAGAATTCTTGAAGAATAAATGAGAGCAATGTTGAAGACTATAAGTCTACCCAACTCTTTTTAAGAAGAAGCAATTATACTACATTTTATGTGGTAAATCAGTCACAATCAACTATAATTGATATGAAGATATTGATGGAGACGTGGACTTGTAAGCTAATAGATTACTCTCCTTTATACTTTTTTGGATATCCTACATATGTGATGTATAACACCCAAGAAAGAATAAAGTTAGATCTAAAATATAAAAAGTATATATTCTTAGGATGCACTGAAGGAGTAAAGGGGTATTTCCTATGAGATCCCACTACCCATAAGATAATTATCAATAGAGATGAAATTTTTTTAAAAATCAACTACAAAGATTTGACAATAATGATAGCACTTTGAAAGAAGCTTCTGAATCTACCACATCATGTAAGTAGAAAATAATCAGAGATAAGATGTTCTAATATCTATAAAGAAAGAACTAGAAGAAATGGAAAAAATCTCAATTTTGGTGAAAATGCCTAATTTCCCACTGCATGTATGGAACCCATTGAGTTTGAGCAAAGTTGCTAGCTATATTGGACAGCCATTACACATGGACAAATTAACAATAAACATCTCAAAAATTGCCTTCGCAAGAGTCATTGTTGAGATAGATCTAAATGATGAATTGATAAATGTAATTGTTTTAAATTTCTCAGAAGGATCAAAAATCAGCCAACCAATTAAATATGAGAATCTCCCTCCATTTTGTAATATTTTCTCTATATTTGGTCATATGACAAGTGATTACCGAATGAGAATACAAAAGTAAAAGATGGAAGAGCAGGAAACTCCTCCAGAAATCCCCATGGGGTTTGCCTGTTCATAAAACGAAGAAAAAACTATCTCCCCCTTGGAGGAAGTAGTTTCCTCATACATATAAAGACAGGGATGGAAATAAACATGCTGAGGAAGGAAACAATGGAGGGCAGCCTTCTCATGCAGACAAAGGCAAGAAAGGTAATATCCCTACACATATTGAAAAGGAAAGCACTCTAAAATAATTAGAAGTGGAGAACGAGGGCTACACACTGGTCACGACTAAAAGGAAGAAGGACCCAGACACCAGAGAGAGCCCATCCTAAAATTTTAAAAATAAAGGTATATCTAAAGAATAAGTAGTTAAGGACTCCGCCCCATATGGGCCAGCATAGGAAGAATATAGGGGTCCTTAGCCCCTTTAAAAGTGAGGTAGTTTTGTTAGAACAATTTATTATATTTCTTTGTTTTCTTATTTATTTCTGTTGGAGAAACCATATATGAAAATTTGGATGGTGGAATAGGAGGAGAACAAATAGTCTCCTTCTTGTATATTTTCTATGGGTTTTTTTTGGGAGAGGTGGGGGCACATCTAGGTTGGGCTTCTAATGATGGTATGGTGGAAGCATGTGTGATGGATCCGAGCTTGATATTGGCATGATATACGAATGATGATAAGGCATCCATTGGAAAAAACTTAGATATCTGCTTGATTTTTAAAATATCCAAGCAAACTAATTGCTTGAATGAATGCATGGAGTGTTTTCAAAAGCCTGATATGGGCCCTCACTGGATAATATTGGGGACTTATGTAATAGATGAAACGAGGCATCTTGTAATAGTATGTATGTATGTTATAACGCTTATGAATGTATTGGAGACTATAATGGGTGTAGTAGAGCATAATCTTGTAATAGCATGTATGTATGCTATAATGCTCCCGAAGGTATTGGGGACTTATGTAATTAGTGTAATGGGGAATAGAAACCTTGTAATAGCATGTATGTATGCAACAATGCTAGAGAGTTCATGGCTAAGGTCTGTAACAACACATGCGTAATGTCTGGTAGAGGGACTAGACTTTGAGTTTTGGGGCCAAATCATGTGTGTTTATGTGTACTACAAAACTGAATTTTAAAAAGGAAAAACTCATTGCATGTAATAGTAATCCTTTTGGAATTTCTAGATAATCTTAAAATGGTGCTTTATGGAACTGAAGGATGTGTAAATTTAATGCCTGATATATTTGAAGTATATGCAGATTATGTATGGGAATTTCGAAAAAAGATAAACAATGGAGATGTAAACCCAACTCGGATGAGATTTTTGGATAATCTAGAAACACAATCGAAATTCTATAATACTGAAGGTGTGAAATCTATGCCTACTATGCATGAGTGCTTGTGGGGTTTATTGGGATCTCTCATGCATGTAAGGGAGAAATTATTATATGTGAGAACTTTTAACATACAACACTATAATGGGATTGAAGGAGTTTGTAATGAGCACGTATATCGGCTTGATGTAGAAAGTGAGATACAATGGGTGCCACCATACGGGCTGGTAATGAGGGTAACATGTATTACTACATGTGAGAGATGGGAGATATCTTGTAAGGGTAGCTCACTGACTGTAATAGGGGGGCATGAAGGATAATTGTATGATGAATGCATGCTATGAAAGGCCAACAAAAATGCATGAAGAAATATTGAGTCGGTTAGATCATTTATCATATGAAGATTGGCGTCTGGAATATTAGGGGCTTCAATTTCTCCCTAAAATACAAGGAGATCCTTAGGCTCTTCAATGCATGTAGGAGATTCTTGTGGCGTGCACCTAAAACAGAAAGATATAGACCCAAAGTCTTGTGGGCCAAGGTATGCATGCTTACCGACTTGGGAGGACTCAGCATTCTTAATATACACACATGGAATAAAGCTTTTCTCATTAAAATACTATGGAGGATTAATAATAAAAAAGACTCTTTTTGGATAAAATTGGTACACCACTTTTATCTTAATTCTCAGAATATCTGGGATTACCAGATTTTTAAAGAAGACCCCCCTTTTAAAAGGCTCTAATCTCGGTTAAGGACATCTTATTGGATAAAACTAGATCAAAAAGCCGAGCATAGGAGATGCTAGATAGATGGAGCGAAAATGGGAAAATAATATCAAGTGCTTACAATTTTTTAACTGGAAACTCCATGAAAGAAAAAACTTGGACAAAGATTATATGGACAAAAAATTATATCCCTAAACATGTTGTATATCAATAGATAGTCAAGCATAGGAAGCTCAGGATGAAAGATCAAGCTTTCTCACAACCCCAAAATCAAAACTATGAATTTTGCACACATGCAAAATCCATGGAACATCTTTTTTGTTGGTTATAAATTCTCAAAAACTATTTGGAAGGAGCTAGAAAGCTAGATGGGAATTAATTCGGATCTAAAGTGCCTGAAATCTACTTTCAATGACTTGAAGACAAATTATGCTGTGGATAAGCCAAAGAATGTCGTGTGGAAAGATCACCTTTGTAGCTGCCATATACCATATATGGAGAGAAAGGAATAGAAGAATCTTCAAAGAGAAGGCACGGAGTGCTAGGAATCTAGCTAAAAAAATTAAAATTGAGATTTACATTATTTTTCGCATCAAATGTAATAGTCTGAAACTTCTCTAAGTTGTACAATATTTTGATAATAAATTTATTACTTATCAACAAAAATTAAGGAAGAACTAGAGTATGGAGTGTAAGATAAGAGTAAGACAAGTTTGAGGCTCCAAAAGTTAGTCAGCCAACACATGATAGAAGGCCAATAGCTTGACACTTAGAGTATGTTATGTCAAGTAATATTTCATATTGTCTTCTAATAAAGGATTAAGAACCTTCAACATTTTATGAAGTTTTAAATATTTAAATGCATCTCTGTGGATAATAACAATGAAGGAAAAAAAGTGAATCTTTACCCAAGAACAAGACTTATAAGCTAGTTCTATTGCCAATAGGAAGAAAAACTATTTGTAATAGATGAGTCTACAAGATCAAGTGGGATATTAATGATCAAGTAGAATGATATTGTGTAAGATTTGTGGTAAATAGATATGCTTAGAAAGAAGTCATTATCTTCTATGAGATTTTTTTTCCCACTGGTTTGTACTACAACAATAAGAGTAGTAATGATTTTGTTTGCTATATTTAATTTATATTTGGAGTAGTTAGAAGTCAAGACTATATTTCTTCATGGAGAACTCAAAAAAGAATTTTATATTCCAACTATAAAGATTTGCTAAAATAAGTAATGAGAACTTGGTATGTAAGTTGAACAAATCTTTATATGGTCTAAAATATGCACCGAGATATTTGTATAAGAGATTTGATTCATTCATCATTTGCTTTGGGTAAATAAACTCATTTTAGACCATTATATATACTATAAGAGGTTTGAGGATGAAAATAATTTCATCATTTTATTATTATACATGGATGCCACATTAGTAACAGACCTCAATAAATATCAAATCTAGGAATTAAAGGCATAGTTGGCTAGGGAGTTTGATTAAAAGGACTTGGGACTAGTAAACAAAATTCTAGGGATGCAAATTTACTGAGATAAAAATAATAGAAAGATGTGGCTTTCTCAAGAAAACTACTTTAACAAAATTTTGTGATACTTCAACATACAATGTAGTAAGCAAATTTTTACCCCACTTCCTATTAATTTAAATTTATCCTCAAGTATATATCCTAGCTCAAAAGAAAGAGGAACAATATGTCTTGAGTACCAAATGCACTGGTAGTGAGAAATTTAATATTTATAATGATTGGTACAAGACCATTGCATAAGTAGTAGGAATGGTTAGTAGATTCATGACAAATCCTACCAGATAGAATTGAAGTATTATGTAGAGGATTCTCAGATATATTAGAGGAAATTCAAATATTATATTATGTTTTGGATATTCAAATCTTATTGTTAGAGGCTATGTTGATGTAGGACTATACTGAGGATATTGATATTAATAAATCTACATGGGATATGTTTTTACTCTTGTTGGAGTTGTAAGTAGGGTTTCAAAGTTATAGTATATTATGTCTACTTCTATGATAGAAGTAGAATGTGTTGTAGCCATATACGCTAGTAAAGAGGCAATTTGGTTATGGGTGCTATTGGAAGAGCTTGGACAAATAAAATAAAATTAATTTATTTTATGATAGTTAGGCTGCTCTACACTTAGCAAGAAATCAAATATTTCACTCAAAGACAAAATATATTATAGTATAATATTATTTTGTACAAATGAAAGTTGAAGAAGAAAGTGTGGATAAGTAAAAGATTCACACTGATGAGAACATAGTAGATGTTTTGACTAAATCGACCAACACTAATAAGTTTGAATGGTGTAGAACTTTATGTAGCTTAGCAAGAACGTAAGCAAGCATAGACAAGTGAGAAATTTGATTTTCAAGTTGGAGAATGTAACATAAAGGTAGTTGATGAAACATCACCTTGTTCACATCAGAAATATATTGGTGATTTTTGATTTTTCTTCTATAAAATGAGGTTCTTCATTTGAAAATCATCTCAATCCTAATTTCCTTTAAACTTTTATTTCATTTATTGTATAGTTTATTTTATTATTTTAGGGTTGATTTTTTTATTTTCAAATTAATATTGTGGGTTCTATTTTTTATAATAATCTCAATTCAATTAGATAAATATTTTTATTTATTGATACCAAATTTTTTGTATTATTGTTTAGGTGTAATGGAAGAATAAAAACAAAATTGATTTTTATTTTCATGAGAAGTGTTATCAACGAAAAAAGGAAGCATAGTAAATTAAATAAGAAAATTTAAGTGCAAAAATTATGTTTATTGAATAAGAAAATGTTATGGTAAACAAAAAGAAAAATTATGTCAAAGGAGTCCAAAACAAAAATATTTAGGTTTTGGTCCATATCTAAAAATATTTTAGCCAAGCTATCCCTTAGCTATAAAATATATACTTTTTGTGATTTTTTTTTTGTTTTTCTGAATTTGCTCAACTAGCATCATTAAATAAAAAGCAAAAAAAAAAAATTAAAAATGGGAATAGTTTTCACGTGAATAATGTTTCGTGTGAATATTGTTTTTTCAAAACACAATTCATATATTTATATAAGTAAATGTTAAACTTATATAGTTATATATATAGCTTAAAACTATATGCTTATACATCAAAAACTATTTATTATATACATTATACTATATATGTTAAAATTATATAGTTATATATATATATAATGATATATAAACTATTTACAATATAAAAAATGTGTATAGTTAAATTATATGTTATAGTTTTAAAATATGTGTGTGTGTGGTTTTATATATACAAACATATTTTGTTAATTTAACGTATACAATACATATATATGTATAGTTACACAATTACATAAGTTAAACCATATGTTTATATACTAAACAATATAATGGCATGTATACATATTTAGGTAAACAGTATATGTTAAATAATATACGTGTATATACATAAAGTTTTGCATATTCATACATAGATGGATAGGTAAACAAAATATGTTAAATAATATCTAGGTATGTATATATACATACATGTATTTTAACATATATGTGCATTTATCTATAAAAAACAATTATATAATTAAGTTAAACTATATGTATGTATATGTATATTAAATAATATATGTATGTATATGTTAGACAATATTTGTATATGTACATTAAACTCTATATGTATATATAGTTATTTTTAACTATAACATATATTTTTTAAAGACAAAATTTTTATATCTTTACGTAAATAGGTCATACATAGTTTAACTATATATATACATGATTATATATTTTTAACACATATAATTTACCATATACAGTTTTAAACTATATATAATTATCTACATTATATACATATAACTATATTGTTTTGACATATATAGTATAACATATATATACTTTAGTGTGCTACAACTATTCGCTTGTACGCGTGGAAGAACATGGGAAAATATTATGTCGGATTCGATGAAAAAGTCTGCTATCAAGTTACCCATGATCCATGTGGTTTTATTCATATTTTACTATTTTATGAATAATAAAACCTAAAATTATGTATCTACTTATAATTTTTGGATTATGATTTAATAGTTTTATTTTAAGTAATGTGTGTTTCAGCATGTATCTACTTATAATTTGGTAGCATATGTATGTTTTAATTTTTGTCAAAATTTGAAGATATTGTTTATAAAATATACATTTGATTTAACTATACAAATATACACTTATTTAAAAAATTATGTTGGTTGATCTCTCTATTTTTTGTAGTACACACGCACACGCACACACAAATATACCTTATTTTAATATTTAATTTAAAATGATCATAATTAATTAAGTAGGTTTTGGAATGAGATAAAGTTACAATACTAAATTATTGATATGTGATCAATGGTTTTTCCAAACAAATTGTAATTTTTTTGATAGATTTGTATTTAGATGTACCAAATATAAATTATTTGAAAAAAATGACCATGACTTTTTATTATTAAAAAAAGTGGACATAACTAACAAATAATTAAGTTTTAGTACACTGAACTTCATTAATTAGATTATGCCTTCCAAAATTTAAAAAATAAAATAAAATATCATTTTTTTGATTACATAAAATACTATTTTGAAATTAAAAATATTTTTAAAAAAATTAAATTAATACTTAAAGTAAATTAAAATTCGAACCCATGACATCTACATACATAAAAACTCATGAGACCATCCAGTCATAACCAATAACTCAAATTGTTGGTAAAAAAATATATTATATCACACACACACACACACACACACATGTTTATATATAAATATGCATATTTATATATCTTTATATATACATATATAAATATGTATATATAAATATCTATATATACATATATAAATGTATATAATTATATATAAATATATATAGACATATAAAACACACGCGCGCGCGCACACATATGTATATAATTATACATAACAATATAAATATATAAATATAATAATGTATAATTATATAAAAATATATGTAGATATCTAAACATATATATATAATAAGTTTATGTATACACACACACACACACATAATCATATATTATTATATATTTTTATATATGTGTGTACGTTAGTGTGTGTTTGTACGTGTGTTTGTGTGCGTGTTTATATAGTTATATATATATTTATATATCAACATAATAATTGGGATTCTATTCACACACACACACACACACACACACATGCTAACAATTCAATTTATTGCTTGTTACCGGATGACTTTGTGATTGTAGATGTCATAGGTTAGAATCCTTGTTTACTTGATCTAGATATTTATTAAAATTTTTAAAAAATATTAATGCTTTCTAAAAAGTACTTTTTGATTTCATAAAAGGATCTTTTATTTTATTTTTTTAATTTTGGAGGGCACAATTGAATTAATGAATTTCAATGCTCTAAAATTTACTTATTTTTGAGTTCAATGCATTATAATTATTATGTAAAGTTAAGGTTCTATTTAAATAGTTAATGTTTATTGTACCATAACATAAATCTCTCATTTTTTTGGGTTCGAGGATGTGTAACCTTGACCTATATCTCTCCTCTTTTTGACATGTATTATGAATTTAAAAAAAAAATGTGAAATTCAAATAGTAAAGAAAAAGAGGCAATCTTCCATATTTCATTACATAAGTAAAAAATAGTTTTTAATATACTAGTTTTTAATTTTGCATTAATAATGCCTAGACTATTGTTGAAGTCCTAAAGTTTAAAATTTCAAATTAAGGCTAGGAAGATTAAAGAAGCAGAAATGTTGAATCGTCACAATTTATATTAAATGACACAGAGCTCAGTTAATTCTGCATTTTATTTTTCTTGATTGAGAATAACTACTCAATACAAAATTATTTATCGAGATTGATGGAAACAATTTATATTTTATTTAAACATATTTTTGAATTTCATTCAATATGGTTCTTTGAATGGGAACTTCAAAAACATCTTTTTTTGAGTTTGATGAATCTTAAGAATTTAAAACTAGAATTAGGTTGAGCAAAGAACAATTTTTTTTTTTTGTTTCAGTGAAATAATAAATAGTTTTTAGAATATTATATATATATTTTAAATTTTTTCCATCCTCCACCCCAATCCATCCCCCCTTACAAACTCCAAGTTCGATGCATATAACAACTATTACATTGGTCAATCATATCAGTTATCATCATGACTAAGCATATTTAATTTGAAGTTCTTATGAGATACAATACATTAATGATGATTTAAACGCATCTAATTTTAAAATATTATATTATTTTATTACCTATGACAAATCTAAAATCTTTAGATTTATTCTTTCGCATTTTTTTTTCTAATTTCAAAAGTAAAATTCAATCAAGAACATTGAAGTGCAATAATCCAATCAAAAAAAAAATTATCAGGTTAAAAATTATGAATATTGAAAATTCAAATTAGTAACAAGTGTAATTTTATTAATTTTTTTTTTCACAATTTAGAGGGAGAGCTATACTAACCTAATCCCTTTGATTTTTTTATTTAAAAAAAATGAAAATCACTTATAAATGTATTGTCTTTTTCCTATCACACTCCTTTGATTTATTCTTTGACAATTTTGGGTATTTTTATCCAGCGTGTTGTTTTAAACTTCAAAGGATAAAAAATTATGAAGGTAAGTGACGTAGACACTTCAAGAATTGATTTCAAGGGTTTTTAATTTCCCACCCATAACCAAAATATTTTGGTTAATCTGTTAAATTCACAAAAATACTAATGTTTGTAGTAACATGCAAACCTCATTTATTTCCAAATTTGTAATTAAGATTGAGAATACATGACAAATAAATTCAAAACATTGAAAGAATCAATGGACATATGTCATTGTGCTTTTTATAAGATCTTGTTGATATGCATGTTTTTAAATTTTTTTTATTTTTTTTTATTTTTAAAATTTTCTAATTTTTTAATTTTTAATATTTATTTATTTATTTTTTTATATTTCTATTTTTTTATTTATTTGCCCCCCTCCCCTAAAAACCAATCCATATTATCCAACATTCAGATTGAAGTAGCTGTGATCTACAATCCTATAATATAACCAGCCAGCATATACATGTAAAAATATAAATAAAAAATACAAAAATAAAAAAATAAAGAAAAAAACTAATTACTATACATGAACAACACCATATAATCTATTTTTTTTAACGAGTTGGGGCACCGACTGGTTACAAAAATCTAATTACCTAATTTTCTATGATCTATAATTCATTGATGGTCTCCAGTCATGGTCGCCGTGCTGGTAGATTATGTCTATGAGCTAGGTATGTAGGTGTAGATCATACTTAACCCAACACTATGTACACTAGCTTTTAGCCTAATACAGCATGAGTCGTACCTTGGGTCAGCACGACCTATGTCCTGGCATGGTTATGAACCATGCAGTGCCGCTATCGGGCAAGTCACGACTTAGTCAGGCTGTGCCTCGTGTCGTGTTCGAGCTGACTGACCCACTTGATATCTCTAATATAGTATCTGTGAGCATCAAACTCATGATCTCATAGTAAGAGAAATCATTCTCTTTGCCAATCAAACTATCATATTATCAATCATATTAATATGTATTTTCGTAGTTAAAACATTAAAAAAATTGTTTATTGCATAACACATAAAGCTAATTAAGAGAGATTAATATCTGTTTAATCTATTATCCATAAGGATCAAACTCGTGATCACAGAGTGATAGTTTAATATCTCACCAATTTAATTACTAAAAATTAGAGAAATTATGATCGTTGAGTTTTAAATATGAGACTCATCATACTTTGTCGAGATTAATTATATCGCACAACTCATGACATTCAATATATACAAAATAAATTTTCACGTGATCAATCATTATAGTATAATTATAACATGAATATTTTTAACACTCTTAACAATCTTAATTTGTTAGTCTACTAATATTTACAAAATAAAATAATGAGTGACACTATGGTTGGGAGTGGGTGTACAATTTCAAATATGCGTATAATTGGATATTGGTTATGATTCTTTCATATATTTTTTTAAATAAAAAAAAATTAAATTAAACTAAATTCAAACAATTGATTTTGATTCATAGTAGAAGAGTAAAAAAAATTGGAATGAAAGTAAAAATGTAAAATCAATCACAAGTTTCATGACCAATTTAAAATTTAAAATACCTAACCAACTTTGTTTTGATCTCAAATTCAAATTCAAATTCTTCTATCAGAAATCACGTTATCATTTAATATGCCACATTTTCAAATTATATTTCTTCTCTAAAATCAATTTATTTTGAAAATCAATTTATTTTGAGAATCAATTTATTTTCAAATTATGTGTGTGTGTGCGAATGATAAAGAAAAAGTCTCGTCTTGGAAAACCCCACCAAGCAAAGATTTAATCAGAACATTATATTTATTTATGAACGAACCTATCTGCCTCGTTTTTAAATGCGATCTCGACTTCTTCTGCAGGTTGATTTAATGAAAATGCCTTCTCGTTGAAGACTGATCCACTTCCGTCTGCATTGGAGGGCCTGGTCGTTATCAAGTTACTCTCGTATTGCTTTTGTTTTGACCTGTGCATCACGTAAGAAACAATAGCATTATTCCCCAGGCGCTAATTATTGACCAGTTTCTTTCGGTTTCTTTTCCCCTTTCTCCTGCATGCAAGTAGCTCCTATCTGTTTGCTTCCCGTCTCTCCCACTTTCCCACGTTTGTCGCTGTTGTTGTATTTATACCCTTTATTTTCCATGAATGCACAACGTTTTAACAATTTTTTTTTGATGAAATGTATTCAGGGAATCATATGATAAAATAATATAACGTTTAGTCGGTGTTCTGAAATGGAGTTGGCGATCGCATCAACTTCTTCTGCCGAACAGAGCCCAGTGGGGAACTATTACCAATATCCTCCCCCCCTGGCTTCATACGAAGATATTGTTTCCAGTCCCTGCCTTTTCTTGGATACGTTGAAGATGCTTCATGCCTCCATGAGAACTAAGTTTATGTAAGATCAGTGTTCATGTTTTTTCTTGTTTACGTTAAATTTGGAGAACACTTTGTGGGTGCTGAATCTGAAATCTTTAGTACCTGCACCACATGCCATATAGATATTATGTCTTCTGCATCCATATTTGGTTCTTGGTACTTCCTTGCTTCGTCCGTACAATATAAGAATATTCTGTCCAGTATTTTCTGGAGGTCTTCAAGGATGTAATCCACCTTGGAAAGCTCACCAGACACCATTATCATCACATGTTAACGTAGTGGAACTTAATTTGTTACTACTATGTCCTTGGTCATTTTTTTCTGTAATTTTGACAAGCGAAGATATTGGGGATGCCGGATAGCTCCCCGAGATTATCAGTCCGCCCAATCAAGCTGTTTGGACTGGGATCTTACCTGCTATGACCCCTGGGCCCCAGGGCTCACATGTGGTCCAAGTGATAATATGGGTTGAATTTGAGGGAGAGAGGATAAAAAAGCACTATTGGTTGCTAAATTCTGTTGGAAACTTTCTTCAAATTGATAGAGAAATCGCTGCTTACTAATAGTTTGCAAGCCAATTTTATGCTTTGGATTTATCCAGAGTAGTAATATTTTTTTCCAGCTGGCAACCACGCCTAAAGACAAGTCAATTTAAAAATTATTTTATTAGATCTCACTAAATTTTACTTAAATGGGCTTTTGAATATTTTTCATCCAAAATAGCTGATGTATTTATATGAAGATATTATCGGTTCATCAAGGTAGTGCTGTCAAGCTATTCTGTTCTAATTGGAAATACATCCAAGGGAAATTTCTTAAGCTAAATTGGCAAATGGTTGCAGGAAATCCTAGTTTAATGAATTTCTAATTCTATATTATAAAGAAAGAAATTTTTTTTGGTAATCCACATGTTGGATATTCCTACCATAAAAGTATAAAAAATAGAAAAGAAAAAAATAATAATATCCATCTCAAACTAGTGCATAAATATCCAAAATCTTAAACTTAGAGAAAAGAGAAGTAAATAATTTTTACAAAATTTTCATATATATGTTGACTAGTTGATATGTTGTATGAATATAACATAAAAAAATAACTACATCTTGAATATTCTTATTTAATTAATTTCAATATATTTTATTTATTTGTGAATTATTGGATTTAAGATAATATAATTCACAATCTCACTATTATAATAAAGAGTAGTAAAAAAAACAACTAAAAATTTGATCTCATCAAGTAAGTATATAATTCAAAGAATCTAATAGGTAGTTGTGACTATTGTCTTATATTATGTCTTTGCACTGAATTTAGAAATTATTATTTATCTTTATTTTTTTATGAGATGAGATTAGAGGTGTTAAATGGGTCGTGCCGATGCGGCACAACCCTTTTTTTTGTGGCCTAATTGGGCTACAATGTCTTATCGATCATGAAATGTGCTGGGTGCTTGGGCCATGCCGTGTCAGCATGACCACATGGACGGTTAGCCTGGCACGTCTAGATGACCCACCTTTTTGAACCTAGCATGCTGGTTGTGTTGGGTCTAGCCGACAATGATGGTCCACTTGCCACCCAATTGGGTATGGGCTATGGCATTGCCACACTAGTAGTGTATTAGTAGTGACAGGCAGCCAACATTGTTAGTGCCATTGCCATTGTGGGTAGTGGCATAGTGGTAGTGGCTGGCAACACTGCCAGTTCCAATTTTCACATTGCTTGACAGCCACCATTGCTTAGTTATAGAGGGGCATGGAAATTGGATCAGCATAATGGGGTGCAGTTCCAGTCCTTATTCCACTGTCCTTATTAGGGTGCCTGAATAGTTGAATTTGAAAGGGCAAAAAAAGTAGCTATGCCCGGGGTAGGCACGACTTTGAATCGTGCCGTGTCGAGTCAGATATGGCTGAATTGGGTTATGCCTCATGCTATTATCTCTAAGGAAAATATAATAATTTGTAATAATTATTTTTTTTGCTCAACTTGATGTCCAATTTGAGTCCGAATGCCTTGCTAGCTAAATATCCCCACAATTTTTGAATGAAATATTAAATTCTAGAGAATTCTTTGTTTATTTAAATATATAAAAATTTATGTAAAAGTAAGTACATTATGAAGAATCTAGGAAAAATTAACTATATTAATTGTATAAGTTATATCAGGTCTGATTATGATTAGATAATTTATATTTTTTTTAATTCTTTTAATTTGTTATTGAATTAACTATGAAACTTATATTATATAAAAGACTCGTAAATGACTCGATAGATATATATGGTATAGTTTACTAAAAAAAGTCTTGTAATATTTCTTATTATTTTTCTTATTGTAGTTCATTACTTTTGTCTTATTTTTTATTTATTTTTATTTTATTGCATTGTGAATGTGAGTATCTAACTTGTACGTTATCCCAATTCAATTAGTCTCTTATGTAAAAGGTCTCTCCTATACATATTTGATCTAGTCTCTTATATGCTATTAGAGCCAAAATTATAAGGGTCACATGTGCAATACCACCATGTGGAAGGAGGCACATTGTATAGGTATTATTGTGTTTCACCATTACACATCCACTATGTGTGATGAACATTAATGTAGGAGGCATTGATACAATGTAATGATGGTTGCATATGTTGTGTGTTTATATTTTTAGGTGCACAATGATAGTGTCATAGAAAGAAATATGGAGTCTCATTTATTTGTGTTTTGAGTTTAAGTGTTGCTTAGGAAATCATGCAAAACACCCTGGGTAGTGGATGTTTGTTTTGTTTCAGGAAGTGTGTAATGTAGGAAATCAAGATTCTTGTTTACACAAAATACTTTCCGTGGGGTTTCAGGTAGAATACCCTAAGTGGTGTAGTGCATTGTTTGTTATTTTTTTGGCAGTATAGTGTGTGTGGTATTTTTTTTTTGACTATATGTTTATGAAAGATCTTAGAATCCTAGTCATTATTTTATGCAAGTTTAGAAAATAGAATGATTCATTGTGGATTATTGAAGTTAGGATGTGATTCTTTGATAAGAGGATGCTAAATCTCTTAACAAATAAAATACCTATAAGTGAGTTGAAAGAAAAGTGATTACAAGTAGATTTCCACCTTTTGGTTGCGATATGGTAGTTTGTCGAGGTAGAGTTGATTTTAATTTTTTTATTTTGTATGACATACAAAGTGTTATGAGCATTATATCAATATATTCATCTTAGATGATATATATACATGGTATATTTGTTCAACTTATTGGATTGAAATTGGAGAAGATTAATGAGCCCAAGTATACTTCATACAATTTACTTGATTGGCTATATGATTCCTAAGGGTTTTTTTAATTGATGACTCAATGTTAAGATCACAGATAGAGATAATTGAAGAGACTTACGTACATGATATTTTCATATTCATTGTAATGGGTTTTTAGGGTTTTACATCATCATTTGGGTGATAGAGAGTTTCTTATCAGATCAACATTGCATCACCAAGCAATTTTATTTATTCATGGGTCGACATCTTGCTCTCCATTTACTAGAAGTAAATGAGGTACTAGTTAGCATTGCCATTTGATTTTAAGTTGGATAATTCATAACTTATTATTTGTCATAATCAGTATATCAATTATATACTTAATGACTATTGAAGAATTATCTTTAATGATTGTAATATTCAAGAAAAAATAGTAAAAAATAGAATGATTACCAATTATGCAAGTATTGACTTTTATATCAATAATCAATGAGTTTGAAGTGAGAGTATAGGTAGAGGTGGCAAAGGGGCCGGGCAGCCCAAGGCCGGCTGGTTGCACATCATGAAAAATCTATGTTTGACTTTCAGGATAAGAAGCATAGATACGGACACGAATACATGGATATGACACGGCATGATACTGGGATAAGACACGGCATGATACAGGGACATGATAAATTCTAAAAAATAAGGATACAGATACGGTTAGGATATGATATGATAAAAAAAATAAAATTAAAAATAAAAATTATTTTCTTTATAAATATTAGGTATTTTATAAAATAAAATAAAATAAAATATTTTTTTTATAAAATAAATATATTTTTTATTTAATAAAATAAAAATATTGTTTTTTATTTTATAATATAATATTTATAATTATTTTATTTTATAAAATAATATTTTATAATTATTATTTGATAAAATATAAAAATATATATTTTTTTATTTTATAAAATAAAAATATTTTATTTTATTTTATAAAAATCATGCCCTCATAGAATCGTGCCCTGCCTCCCCACAGAATCATGTGCCTCTTGACTCCCTACAAATTGTGCCACCCCTACCTCCCCATAGATTGCGCTCGCCCCCTGCCCCCCTCCCACAGAATCGTGTTCACCCTCACCGCCCCACAGAATCGGTCATTCGGCATCATGGGCGTCGTCGGCAATTCGGTGTTGTCGGCATAGATACGGTGGCCAACGCATCCGTCTGATATTCCACGTGGCATATCGGATACGGATTGATCAATGATACATCACGTGACATATTGGAAACGTATTCGTACAGTGTCCATGTGTCCAACACGTAGACACGGCTATAGGGAGCCGTATCCATGCTTCATTACTTTTAGGCACAACACAACATGGTCTGAAATTATGCTATCGTCAGGTGTGGGCTGGTCCATGACAATAATCATGCAGTGTCAGTCTTGCCTTATTGGCCCGCATGATGAAGCACGACATGACCCATGCTAGTTGTCATGGGAAGCATGAACTTGGTACGATGCATGGATTTCATGTGCTAGTTCTTGCTGTTTTAAAAAGTATATTGTAAATTTTTTTAATAAATAGGTGCTTGAAGCCCTTGCACCTCATATTAAAATAGGTTGTTTCTAAGCAACTGCCCATAACAATGACAATGCCAATGATGACTTGGCACACGTCAATTTCATTTTTAGAATTACAAACATAATTTTTTAAAAATTTTTATTTTATATTAAATCATTGGATTTCTATTTAATGGTTTTTGACAGAAATTCAGACTATTAGGTTTTTACCTAAAAAAAATAAAAAAAAAATCAATATCTTAACTTTAAAAAATTTTATAAATAGGTAATTAATATTTAAAGTTTTCATATTCAAATTGTAATCTTCCATATGTCTAATTTTTTTAAAATTTCAAAATTACTTTATAGTGTATTATTTTTTATTTATATTATATAATATTAATATTGTATAAATTATTATTAGAGAGTTGAGCCATGCCACGTGTCAATGATCAATGGAATATATTTTATAGTTGCAAACTTGCAATAAGTCAATTTTGAATTTGGGTATTAATTTTTTAAAGACATGATTTCTTAAGTTATAATAATTTTTTTATTAGATATAATAACAGTTAAAAAAATCTTTTTTCAACATAATTTTCTAAAAATAAAAAAATAAAAAAATAAAAAAATAAAAAAATAAAAAAATAAAAAATAAAAAAATAAAAAAATGAGAAAATGAGAAAACGAGAATAAAAAATAAAAAATAAAAAATAAAAAATAAAAAATAAAAAATAAAAAATAGTGATTATTATGAAAATAAATTAAATATTGATTTAGAAAATGATAACTTGATTGATATATCCGAGATTATATAATCTTCTAGTTATAGGGTTGGCCTTAGTCCAGACATCTAAAAATTTATGATTAATAAATAAATTTTTTTAGTATGGGTATATTTTAATATTATTAAAAATAAAAATTCTAGAGAAGTTAGAGGTGTCAAACAGGTCGTACCGTGTCGGCGTGTCTTATTTTTTTGGCCCGTTCGAGCCACGGGCTGTGCCATGTCGACACGGTTCAAAAAAGAGGTAGCCTGACATGGTTCAAAGAAGGGACAACTTGGCATGACATGTTTGCATGACTTTTGGGAGGTTCGTGCCGGATTATCCCAAGTTAGGTCAAGCTGACCAGGCTAACCTAGGTTATGCCAAGCTTAATTTGTGTTCAATCCAGGCTAGCATGGGTTAGACCAGGTTAGTTTGGGTCAGGCTGGGTTAGTTTGGTTCATGCAAGGTTAGCTTGTATCAGGACAAGGTTAGTTGAGTCGAAATTGGCTAGTACTGGCCTACATGCTAGGACGTGTCATGTTGAGCTTCTTGTGCTAAAAAGATTGGCCCGGCGTAGCTCGAGTCATGCCATGGGAACTAGCAGCACTTCTAAGCATGATTTTGAACTATGCCATGTCGTGCATGACACGACTAAACTATGCTTTGTCACAAGTCGTGCCTGAGTTGTCCTTCCCAGTTGATATCTCTAAGAGGATACAATGAAGATTTAACATAAGGTATATTATAAAATAATTTATACTTGTAAGACTAGTAATGAGATTGAACACTTAAGAGATACATCATATAATGCACTAAAAAATATAGTGTATTGGATCTCAAGCAAATTCAACAAAGTGGCGAGGTCTTTAATTTGAATCAACTTAAAATTTAGTGATCTTTCATTTATCTTTATGAGTTTGTAAGAAAAAGTTTAATAAAATTTATTACCAGTATAATTCTTATGCTCAAATTTGTATAATATCTTAAACTAGTTTATTCTATGTTGAAATATTTTCAACTCATTTATTATATTTCAGCATAAATCTTTTGTTTAAATTTAAAGTATAATTAAATTTATATAATATCTTAAATTTATTACTAGTATGATCCCTAGGATGATTTGTATTGAGGTGTCAAAGGGGTCATATTGCGTTGACATGATCTATTTCTGTGTGGCTAGTCTTGTCATCATGTCGTGCTTGGCACGATATGGCTGGCAAAGCAACAGGTCTGACACGATGTGTTTGGCCCGTAGCAGTGTTGGGTTGTGCCAGCTCATTAGTGAATAATTAAAAATAAAAATGTTCAATGAAAAAAAATCATTTCACAATCAAAGGCATACTATGATATTTCTTATAACTTATAAGAAATAAATAAATAATGACAATATGGTATCATATGAAAAATAATCAAAAATCATATAAGTACGTCGAGACATCATTTAGTGTATGTGGTATGGTAGTGTAGATACAGAACATTATCATGTTACATCTGAAAGTATTGCTAATGGAGGCCTCAATATTCTCTATCTTTATTTTTTACGAATTATTATCTGCTAGTAACTTTTCATCTTATCCTGAATAATCAAACCCAAATTTTCAATCCCTTCATGCATGTAAATGCTTCTATAATATATAGTCATGATGTCTATCTCTTTTCTAAAAGAATATTAGATGCCATATAAAAAATAAACTCTGACACTACTCAAGATATCAGATGGGCCAGCATATTATATGACATCTGAGATAACGTGGGATATGTGAATTTATATAATTTTTACTAAAGTTAATTATTAAAATTCTTAATATCATCATGTGATAGGATGAAACAATAATCAATATTTAAGTATCATGATAATTTGCTTTTATTTAACGGACCATCCTATTATTTTTCTTTGGCTAGGTGGATAGAGAAGCCATCGTCTCTAAATATGATGTTCATGTCTGTACTTGGAGTCTGGCTACAACTACAATGTCTTAATATGTAAATAAGTTAGTTAATTTTTCATGAATAAAATCTTCAAGTTAGTATTTCTAGTTTATGCATGTGAATATGTATGTTAAAATATTTTTTATCCCTTTTATCTTAATCCTATGATTAATACACACAGTCAAATAATAAAGAAATGAAATGGAAGACTAATATTATAAATATCTGATTTTTATCTCAATAATTATAACACTAAATGTAGAGTAGTATTCACATATGCTAAATGTGATACTAATATTATGTGTGCATCTAAGTACAATGCAAGTAATGAGAGTGTATATAGACGAACACATATTTATGTCATAAAAAATCTAAAGAAATTTTATAAAAAAAATTTCTGTATCATATTCAAAATCATCAATATTAAGTTTATCATTCATACTATTGATGTATTTAGATATCATGTATTGATTATAAATACATGATTTCAATGTCAAGTAGATGTAATTTTAACTGTATTTTATATTTGTTTAATATTTTTTATTTTTTAGGCCCGCTAACAAATATATACTACTAAATTTTTGTTGTTTCTAAGTATCTTAAGATATTTTAATAAATTTTTTATATTTTTTAATATGTGAGAAACAAATTTTATTTATGCCTATACTATCAAATTAATTGTGTAACACATACATCTAATGAAAAAATGATATTAATGGTCTATTTTTAATGGTTCTAATAAACATATAAATTATTATTTTGTTATTAGATATATTTTTAAAAGTAATATTAAATATTTTATTTTGAATATCATTTTCTCTAAAGATTCTCGTCATATACTAATATATGGCAGGATCATTATGAGAATGAATGATTTCTGAAAATCTTAATATTTTTTAATTAAGTTTTTATTTTGAATTTATATAGTGGGCGGTAAAATATGTGAAAGTTGTATCATTGTGAATAGTTTAGATATTAGATGTCACAAACATTTTTCCATAATATTTCTTAAATTAATTAATTTTTAATTATTTTTTTAACTTATAATATTTTATCATGTCTTCTTACTTGCGGAACTAATAATCCTACGATAAATAGGCTGAAAGTAAGTTTGCATAATAGACTAATATAGGATCCTTCAAAAATTTAATCAGAAAACTAATAATCATAATTTGTTTGGTCATATTTTTCATTTCAAAATTATTATGCTATATGAAGGAGGTTAAAGAAGATGAATTAGATTCAATTTTAAAGATTGCTTAGTTGAGTTTTCCTGTGATTTAATATATCATATTTTTTAATGTACAATTCACATACATCTTAAGGTGGTTATTGTCACATGCACTCCTACACGTATATATATATATATATATTGTGTTGATTCTCTTTCTTTACTTATAATTTTTTTTAAAAGCTAGTTAATACTTTGAAGTTTACATAGTTTTTTATTTTTTTAGTGGTAAATGGGTTTGAATCGAGATTATTGGAGAAAATTTAGTTTCTGCATTGGATTTTTTGGTAGAGTTTTTATTATTAATAATGTTTATGTCAAATTCATTATTATTATATTCACTAATATTTATTATTTTTTATAATTTTTCAAATTTAAAAATAAAACTACCAATAAACATACAATTAAATAAAAAATGTATCGTAATCACAATCGCTATTAAAATTTTAAGTTGGAACTTGTACTATTGTTGTATATGCATAAATTAAATATAACAAGTAAAAATGAGGATGGGAGGGATGAGAGAGAGTCACATGTGAGGAGAAATTTAGAGAAATGAGAATAAAATTTATAAAATTTCTAATCTCTATTTATAAAATCTTTTTAAATTAAAAAATTATATTTTTTAATTTTATTATATTTTAAATGGCCAGAAATCTGATAGTTTTTAGATTTTTGGCATGAGTCGTCATTTGGCTTGGCACGAGGCATGACTCGATTCAGTCCAGCTCGGCATGAGTTATGCTATGAGTTGTGCCTCGACATGAGCTGTGCCAATTTGAGTTGTGCTTTGTGTCGTGTTTGACCTACTCGGCCCACCTGACCCACCTGACCCACTTGACACATCTAGTTGTAGGAATCAGTATTTTCAAAGGCATTTTTGGGGTTAGTCTTGAAGCTAGGAGGCCTGAAAATGTCTCGAGGCATCCTAAAAAAAGTGAATAGCATAGAAGGCGAAGGTCTTCTTAGTCGAGGCGCATAAAAGGCAAAAAAGCTTACGTCTTCTCCACCTTCTCAGTTGAGGCGTATGCCTCACAAATCTTCGTCATTTGATTTTTAAAAATTTAAACTAAAATTGTAAAATATAAATTAAAAACACCCGAACAATCAAACGGATAAGAGAAAAAAAACTTAACTTGTATGGAAGATTTGTCGCCAAAAAAATAGTTTTCTACTAGCATTGCAATATTGATTGTTGGTCAGAATCGAAGCTTCATATCTCATTGCCTCTTGATTCTTGTTGCTCTATCATTTTTCTTTCAAGTAACACTCTATCGAGTTATCTTTCTCTCATTTTCTATTAGCTAAGTTTTTTTGTTTCTCATATTTTTCTCTCATATTTTTACTAATATGGCAAGACACTAACTGTGTTGGTTGTAGAGCTTTATTTTATTCCCACTTATTTTGTATATTTAAGTTTGTGGTTGATATTATGATAAGGATAAAGATGAATAAGAATACGGTTTTATTTTATTCACTTGTTTGTCTAAAGTTTTTGAGACTCGTCAATAGTAATGTTGTTATCTTTTGATTTTGTACTTTTAAATTATCATATCGAACATTATGTGTAAAAGTCAGTTCTCATTGATCATATCATCTAAAGTATATTATTTTTATAAACTACTAATCATTCTACCTTCAAGAGGATTATCATCTGTTTATGAAATTAAAATTTGATTTTTTTCTTAATATTTTTATAAAATTAATCCATAATTTTTTGAGCTTGAGTAAGATTATCTTATGTGTATGAAATTATTCAAATATGTTATTTTTATGAAACTATCATTTGTTTGATAAAATAATATATAATTTATATGGGATAAACCAAAAATATATAAATCATTCAATTGTCTTTTTAATCGGATAAATCTAAAATATTCCTAAATTTATATAAATTTCAAAATAATGTATAAATTATATGTGATAAAAAAATTTAAATAGTTTTTTTAGTTGATAAAATTTTGTTTGATATATAAATCCGAATTTGACAAAAAAATTCTAATTTATTAAAAAATACCAACAATTTTATGCTATAATTTAATGGAACATATCTGATTATATAATTTATAAAATAATTTAAAATTATGTATTCAATTATATCTTTTTAATTTGATTAATCTAAAATATTCCTACTTTGTATTCAATTATATCTTTATAATTTTTATACAAATTATGTTTTAATTATTATTGTTGTTTTTTAGAATGAGTTTCATTGATTTAAGAACTTATAATATTTATACCTAATTAATAATTTATACTAGATACACGCGGATGCAAAAGTAAAGAGGAGTTCAATTTTATATCAATTGACGAAGATGAAAATTTATATAAAATGGAGATACATAATAATGGATATTTTCTACTATTGATACATTGGATGAGGATGACGATTTCCCTATAGAAGAGAATTTAAATTGAAATGATTTACTTTAGTTTTTATTTTATTACTTGGTTATAATTTTTGTTAAAGTTTAAAATTATTAGTATAATTAAATCTATTTTTTATTTTATGACTTTGTCATAGTTTTTTGTGAAAGTAGTGAACTAATATATATATATATATATTTAATAATTTAAATGAATTATTTTCATATTTTTAAGAATGTTATTTTATTTTATATATTCTAAAATATTAATTAATTATATATTATGATGCTAAAAAAACTTATGCTTTAATGCTTCGAGGCTTACGCCTCTACTCACAAATATAAAAATGGCTCGACTTATTTTTTTGTCTTTAAAAACTTTGGTAAGAAATAACGTAATAAAAAATTATATAATGAAAAAATAATTAGTAATTCATGAACATAATAAACAAAGTGTAGTGATCTTGGTGATATCTAAAATTTTAATTAGTCATGATGCTTTAAAACTTTTTAATGTATGAGTGTATGTATATCAATAGTCTTTAGGAAATATAAGATACAAAATAAAATATATAACATAATATTTGATAATCCTTTAAATAATGAGGTTGTAATAAATATTTTTGTATAAACAATTTGAAAGGGTAACTTAGTTGAAAATTTTTATTTTAGGTATATATATCACATAATAAACTTAATAATATAAGCCGGTTTAAAATAATTAATATCTCATTAGAATAAGTATGAAATATATTACAATATATTAGAATACTTAGCAAATTACAAGACTTTTATAGTCTTGTACATTAGTATGCTTTTAAAAAAAATTTCAAATAGATGTTAGATATCATTGCAATTCTACACTATGATCTTGGAGAAAACCCAAATAAATTATTTTCACTAAGTGATGAATAAATACTTTACAACATGAACCATATACTTTCCAATAAATTCCTAAAATTTAAATCTTAATTCTAAAATAATAACTTACCATGATATTCAAACATAGTCATAATCATCATGTTTGGAGAAAATCTTGTTGCTTAGAAATGAGTAATATTTATTAGTTTGAGAGTTTATTTTGTACTCAAAACACTAAATAAATTGTCCTTTGGAAAGTAAATTTTGTGTATTACTTATGTATTGGTATGTAATGAAGAAATTTCACTAAATTCTTATTTTGGGAAGATTTGATGAATTATAATGAAATTTTTTTGTGAATTTAAGTAACATTGATGGACTTAGTGGAACAAAAGTTAATAAGATAGAAACATGATGGAAGTTCATGATAATTATCTTGTCACAACTTATGTACATCTTTCATAGTATCTTTTAGTAGCAATCTCTTCCTCTAATAACTAATGAATTAGATTGAGGCATATGATTTTTTTTTTTAAAATTCTTACAAATATTTTATGATATGATGAACATATATTTGTCTATATATACTCTCACAATATATATTGCATTTAAGTCTATATGCAATTTGACTAGTATCTATAATTATTATAAAGAACATGTATTATTTAGGAATATGATTATTGAGATGAAAAAAATATTTAAAATAGTAGTCATTTATTTTATTTTTTTATTGCTTAGCTGTTGGTATAGATTTTAGGATTAAGGTGAAAGAGACAAAATATATATTAAAATTCATATATACTTGCATGAATTGATTGTAATAATTAGAGAGTATAATTTATGAATAATTAGGTAAGTAAGGAAAAGTATTGAGTTTAGATGTGTCTTCTAAATTTTTACTCTGCCTTGACTTGTTAAAAAATTAGGTAAACTTAAAAAAAAAACTTTTGTACTTATTGATACTTTATTAGACTCTAGTAAAAAAATGTGTATATTTTTTAGATACTGGAGTAATAAATAAAAATATATCTCAAAGTTATATGAATCATTTTTTCTTGTTTTGAGGAGAGATCAAAAACAAAATAAACATTCTCAAAAATTCTGAGAAATAAATTAAATAATTTATTTTTAGGATATAGAATCCAAAATGGCATGTAATAGGAAAATAAAAAAAATATTCAATTTATAAGGTAATTTATAATTAATATCATAGCTTGCAAAAATTACTTTAAAATACTTTTATCAAGTAGGAGTGTCCAAACTGTATCAACTAAATATTTATTCTTTATTTTTTTTATCTTATATTGTGGGAGTGCAAAAACAAGAGTTTTAATGTACATTCATTTGGTTAGTATGATAAATATTAAAATTATTTGACATACTTTATTTCATTATTATTTTAATAGTTTTTTATATTTTTATTAAATTAATTTTTTATTATTTTATGAAATGATTGAAAAATAGAAAAACTTGTGATATAAAAAAAACTCTCATGACTCATGCACAATTATTAACAAACATAATAAAATTTCTAAATTTCTATCAATTTTTATTCATGTTAGGTTTCTATATTTGCATTAGTTGGTTAGTAAGATAAGAAATTCTTATATGTTTTTATAAATGATGTCTCACACTGTAGTATAGTGACTCTACAAAGAAAAGGATATAATATTCTCAGTTTGATCAGTGATGAGTGATAAAATTATGAACGCATAAGTAATTGGTTAACTGTACTCAAACATCTAATTGGATATCATATTATAGAAAATAAAACACACAGTCCATCATACTTATTCCTGAAGAAAGTCCTACTCAATGTCTTTTGAATCTATAACTATATTATTAGAATAGAAAAGAACTTTAGAGCTGAGTTGTTTGAAAAGATAACTTCTAAAAAAATAGATTATTAGTAAAATTAGTAACAATCAGAATGCGTAAAAGAAATAAATGACCAAGTTAAATGCTATCATAACTAATGACTTTTGAGTGTTCAGCATTGGTTAATATAAAATTCAGTGAACAAGAAAAAAAATAATGAAAAGATAGTTTTTTCATAAATCATAATGTGATTGTTAGCTTATGAGTCGATAATCTAGGAGTTTAACATGAAAGAATATGTCACAAAATCATCAATATCTGAAGGATGAAAAAATACTTTCATAAATTATATACTTCTTTTTAGCAAGTATCATGGTGAATGAGCACTGTGAGGATCTATGGATGACTCATGTAATCTTAGTGAGTCTCTCTCAATAATTTGTAATACTCTTGATCACTTGCAATGAAATAATTTTTGATATTTATTTATGATATGCCCTTTCTACCTATAATATATGGATCATATGAAAAATCTTAAATATCTTTATACTAATAAGTAATAACATATCACTGTTATTACCAATTGACACCAACAGTGACTTGATGTCACATACGAATGAATTTAATATTAACATTAAATTGATTTTACTTATAAATACTACCCAAATATTCTACCCCTCCTGTTTATTGACATTAATGGTACATGCTATTGTCCATAGGGTTTTTTTAACATAGCAAGAAGCAAAAAATCCTAATTTCATTTTTTGATTATCCCAATTGTATTTTTGGGCATGCATGTTTTTTTAATTGTGTGTGATGTCTACTTGGGATGAATGAGGTAAAGGAGGGGAAAGTGCATCTTTTTTGTGTGCATCATTCTTCTTAGGAAAGGGTAATGCAATTGTGCATTGTATTGTTACAATGCAATTGTTATCTCTTTCTAGAAATCCTAGGGTTTGCATTATATAAGGTTTTAACTTTGATACTTATAAATAAATGTGCCAAAAACATCTAAATATTTAATAAAAAATTTCAATAAAACTTTATGATAAATTAGATACATGGGGTGCTTATATATAATGGTCAATTTGGATTAGGATAGACTATTAATTAAGTATTCTTATCTAAAATATAATAACAAAAGAATAAAAAAAATAGTAAACCATAATACTCCCTTCAAGATGATGTGTAAAGTTCTAAAATTATAAGCTTAGAGGAAATACATATAAGATGAAATATTTTTAATATATAATTGTGTAGATGTCTTTTGATTACTTTGCTCTTTGTATATAAACTATTTAAATGATTATATTTTGAATTTTTTTTGAGAAAGAAATAGTTTATTTATAGTATTCTCTACTTGTGAAATATTAAAGGTTATATGTAGGGTTGCAACTCAAGTGGATTGGGTCGGGTTGAGGGCCAACCCGAACTTAACATGAATTCATAAAATATCAACTCGAGTTTGAACCCAATTACATTAGCTCAAACCTAACCTGGTTTGATACTTGGGTTGAAATCGGATTGGGTTCAGGTTGGGTTGGGTTGGGTTTGGTTGTATCATTAGTATCATAAACTAGAATCTGAATATTTGATAAACTATAATTGCCTGAGATTATTAAAAAGATATCAAGTCTTCGAGACTTTTTTACTAATTTCATCATGCAAATAGTAGTTTTTTGGTGAACCTACTAGAAAAAATTTTGAAAACAACTACTTATATTATACTATATAGTCTATGGTATGATAATAGTTATATAATTAATTTTTCTTATAATTTTTTTATTATTTTTTTATAATTATTAGAGTTAATTGAATTAGTCGTATCAGATGAGAAGTTAATATTAGATTGGTAAAAATATTTACTAGAACACAACTTAAAAAATTAATCTATGTAAAAGTATCAACCACTTACATCCTTTATGGCACAACAATCTCTCCCCTGGAGTAGATTATCTCTATCTCAAATTTTTTGTTTAATAATTATGATTAAAAGTACTATTTGAGTTAAATAATCCACAACATATCATCTCGCATAATCAGAATATTATTTATTTATATTATAAGAAAAATCATCTTGATATCATAATTCTTTTGAAACAATAAATACAAATTCAAGATATATTTGTCTAAATCAAATGTGATGATTGTCTGTAAAAATTCATTACATATTTGACTAGTGTAAAAATATCACATTATATAGTGACTTTAATAATCTATAAATTATATTTGATTATATTGTTTGAAATCAAGTGGTTGTTTCATATATACATGCTCCTCAAGGTTTCAAAGAAAAAAAAAATTCATGTCTAGTTAGTATTTGTCTAAATTATATTGTTTAAAAATTTATGTCTAGTTAGTATATGACATATTGCCAATGAAATAACAGCCCATATTAAAATCATTTTGACCACACGAGAGAGTATATTGATAATTCACATTAAATATTTGAGTGAATTCTCTTGTAATAATTTTTTTTATGGTGATTTATCTTTTAATTTAGGTTTATCTTCATAGTGAATACTTACCTGCAACAAACAATAAATATTCTATAGTTAATATATTAATTCCTATGTTCAATTGGATTGGATGATATTTATCTCTTCTAATATGACATAGTGTCATATTGAGTAAAATAATATTTCATGAGATACAAATATCTTAGTACTATTAAGATATTTAATAAAGAAAGTAATGTAAAAGATAATATGTGAGTACGATAAGATTTATGAAATTGAGTATTGAATACAACTTTTCTTTCTCATAGGAAGTGATTGAAAGATTAAGATTAGAGATGGTGCGAAATCCTATTTTTTTTTTAAAATTAGGGTTTTGTCCTACCCGAACTGAGCCAGGCACGACATGGTTACTGTATCATGCCGTGCATAGCACGACACAGTAACCCGGTTGGGCGACCAAAAATTAGCCGGCCTATTTGATACCTCTACTTGGCTGTACTATCTTTAAAACACAATGACCATAATATTATTTTTCCATCTAGGCAATCAAGTATTTCAATAATATAAATAGTCATGGTAATTTTTAGAGCCATGACTTATTTGATATAAAGTCAAAATATCAAGTATTTTGTCATAATTTGTTTTTTATTGGGAATTTTCATTCAAGAAAGTATTTATTATGATCATAGTTTCCAAGACAATGACTTTTGTGTTAAAAGAGAAAACACTAAAATCATAGTCTTGTTCATATTGTGATTTGTGTTATATTGAGTAATTGTCTTAGTTGTATCAATCTTCGTATTTGGTTTTTAAACTATCAAATATTAATAGGTATTTTGGTACTTTATGATATTGTATAGGCATATGAGAGAAATTATAATTTTTTTTAATGTCTTTGAAGCTTTGGTGAGTTTTAATAAATTATCAAAAAATCAATAGGTTTTTGAAGATGTTTAATAGAGGGAATATAATAATAAAGCTTACATAATTTTTATATCTATTTTTGGCTAAAAATCTATCTATTTGGTCGTGTAAATTCTTATACATCACAACTCTACTAATTCATAAGTACAATCCTTCTACTTATGACATATTATTAGTAAACAAGTATCCCATTTTTGTTCAAGGTTATGATCAAGCTAAAGTACATGTGTCAAATGGGTCGTGTTGGGTTGACACGGTTCCCTGGAGGGCAGGCTTGCCATGGTCCACCGCTTGAAGTCTGCCTAGTTTCGGGCTGGTTTATGCCGAGATTTGGGGATATGAGACTTCCCCAAAGCTGAGCTAGCACTTCCGATGACCCACTCGGCTCGTCGTGTCGCTCTTTGGGTGTCACATCGTTGCCACTTTGTGGTATTGGGTTGGGTGTGGTCCTGAATCCCAATGTGCCCCTTGCTGTGCCCACTTGCCAGGTGCTTGGTCATTCTTGGCATAACACGTAGGTTTAATTTTCTCGGCATGGCACGACACGAGTCATGCCAAGAGTTTGCCCGACTTGGCTGAATAGGGCCGGGCTCTAGGCCGGGCTCGGGTTGCCCGGCCCATTTGGCACCTCTAAGCTAAAGTGCTATGATGTTATCTTCAATATGACATGATAGTTTCAAGCCAGTCACAATCTTTCTACAAAGTCATAACTTATGAGTTATAAATAGTTACGAAGTAAAAATTATGTATATCAAAGTCATGATAATTATTCAGAGCTATGACTTTTAAGACACTAACCGGTATAGAGGATAGTACTTTAGAATGATCATTTCTCAAAGACAACTTTTGTCCTCAAAAGAATAAAAAACATTTGATTTTTTGTTTTGAGCTAATTATCAAAGCAATGATATTCTTGTAGTGACGTAGTAATATGATATATGAAAGATAATGCCAGTGTCATTGCCAATCATAGTACTATGAATACTTGAAGATATATGAAAAACAAATTTTGTGCCGCTACTATTTCTTAATGTCAGCCATAGGATACATAAGAACTTAGAATTATGACTATATTACAATGTTATGACCATATAATAAATTAATAATCAAGAAGAATCTTTTTATATTGTGGTTTTATCATAATATCATAACCATATTTCAATATGAGAAGTTCTTCATCATGTCGTGACTAATTTCCAGCATTGTAGTCCTTTATTAAATACAAGAAGTCAAATGCTCAAAGTCATGACAACCTCAAAATATCTTTATGTTGTGCTACAAAGACATAGATTCAAGTCATAGTCATTGGCAATGCTGTGACTTTATGTTACAGCCAAATTTATCTTTCTTCCAAAAGTTGTGACTTCCTATTTTGAGTAATATAAAATCACTTGAGTATAAAAGTAAAAGATAGAAAAATTTACGAGATCTCTCTCATTCTTCTCCTTCTTCCTTCATGTTACAAGTAAAATCATGATAACTAATAAATCTTAGGGGTGAATTTTGTTCTTCATATGGGTTCCACAATCAAGAAAGTAATGTGAGACTTAATGTAATCACTAAAGTTTGGGTCACAACTTTCAAACATTGCATCTCTAGGATAGATCTATAATTCTTTATTAAAATAGCATAAGTCTAGAGTTTGTATAATTTGAATATATGTAATGTGACATTGATTTTTATATATGAATGAATATGTTTAGGTTATTTTGTGTTATAGATATTAATAGATGGTGATTAAATTGAACTTGAATTATAGTTTCAATTGTAGTGGATGGTGATAGGTAAATTATGAGCCTTACTCATATATATAATAGAAAGGAACTAATAGTCCTTCTAATTTTGATGCATGAGATAAACTTATACTTTGAAATCTAAAATTTGGGCATGTTAATCATCATGAGTGTGACACTTACGAAGTCGAAAATACGAATTGTTTTACTTGCCAATCCATTGTACATGCTACCAAATAATTAATTCTTGATTGAGATTATATTATATAGAATAATGTTTTAAGGAGCTTACCTTTAATGCGAGAGTTGCATCGTCACTAAGGAAGTTGGTGATAGATAATCCTTGAGTCATACATGAGTGTGTGGTGATTTGTAAGGTTGTGATATCTTTTATGAGTTATTTTCACTTGTATAGTTCATATGGGTGAAGCTTGAAAGAAGAGTATATTAATTATGAAGATGATAATTCAAATGTCTACAAACATTATCAATCTTTGGTTTTTATGATACTTGAGATTGAAGAATAAAAGTGTGCATACGAAGTGGCTATCAATGGAAATTTATCTAGTTACCTAAAATGTATGAGATTGTGTAACTCTCGAGAATGAGCAAAGATGAATTATTATCTCGATAGTGATATATTGAAAGGATAACTATGAGTGAATCACCATTGAAATGAGCTTGATTGTGACAACAATCTTGTATCTCGTTAGGAAATAAAGTCATTATATGTTACCCCATTCTTCATTATATGTTGAACATAATATAAGTTGAGCAATTTAAATATTATTACATATATTAAATTAATAAACTATGAACCTAAGATTGTTCAATAATCCAAATATCTATTTTATTTAAATGAGTTATCTCAGTATTGAATAACTAAACTACTGATACAATTCATGTAGGATTCATATCTAGATAAAAGGCGGCTTTACTACTTATATGATAAATATACTTACAAAGTTACAATCCATGTACACTAATGCGTTTTTAGGATATCACCTAACCAATAAAAATAAATGACATAACAAAGGTATAATACCTAACACCATGACACTTTACTTAGAAAGCCAATACTAACCTATGATCAATTTTAGTGTCATGACTTAATGTTATAGAAAGTAGTTACTTAGTCTCAACAACCTTGGTATTGTGATATTTTGCTTAGAAATCCAAGATTAAAGCCATGATTAATTTTAGTGGCACAATTTTGTATTACAAAGAGTAAAGGTATCAGTCATCGTTTTTCCCAGTGCCATAACATTGTGTTACAAAGAGATAATAAAGATATGACTTTAAGTCTATGCAAAATTTTTCAACTTAAAATATTACATGGATTTCTAAAGTATAAAAGTGACACTTGAAGAATTAACTAAAAAAAGAAAATGAGAGGAAAAAGGGAGAAGATATGAACTATGCATCTCCAAAACCTTAGGCAACACAATTCTGATGCCTATTTAAGGAAAATCAATGATAAGCACAAGTAATCCTTGATTAGAATTAGAATTATATACTTAGATTTTTACTTGAGTGTTTATTAAGAACCTTTGAATCAACAAGAAGTCTCTCAACATATCCCATGTGATTTTCTTTCTAATATTCAATTAAATTGAGATCTAAATTGGTAAATATACTTGTTTTATGATGAATTCATTATGAGTTTATAATTGTGTTTAAGTTTTTATTTAGATATAAAATAATATGTATGAAAATTAGAATTGAAACATAGGTTTTTCACAAATATGTAGGATTATGTATGTTTATTATGATAGATGGTGATAGGTAGAGGTGTCAAACGGGCCGGCCCAGCACGGCACGGCCCGTTTTTCACGTGCCCAGCCGTGCTACGGCACGGCACGGTTTTTTAAATTCGGGCACGGGCGCCCGGCAAGGCAGGGCAGGCGGGGCGGGCGGGTCGGGTCTGTTTGGACCCGACCCGCGGTCTTTTTACCGGGGGGGGGCCCGGTTGGGTCACGAGTCACGACTCACGACTCAGGACGCAGGCACGCGGGCCGGCGTGCCGTGCCAAGGCACGGCCCGGCACGTGGTTTGTTCGCCCGGGCCCGGCACGGGCCCGGGCACGTTTTTTTATCGTGCCGGGCCGGCCCAGGCACGGCCGAACCGTGCCGTGCCTCGTGCTGGGCCGGGCCGGCCCGGCCCGTTTGACACCTCTAGTGATAGGTAAGTTATGTAATACACTCATGTAATATAATAAAAAAGAAGTGATAACCCTAATCTTAATGTCTGAGATAAATTAATATGAAAGATCTATTATTGATGTATGTTTATTTGTTAGGAGTATGGAGCATATGAAGCTAAAAGAACAAACATAATTAAGATTAATCCATTATGTATTATCTTCAAGAACTAATATTCGAGTAATATAAGAGTAAAGAAGAATATCTAACATAATAGTATTACTATAGTGTGAGAGTTATGTATTAACTATGATAGATGATGATATATATATCACATGATACACACAAGTGATGGGGACTAGTATGATAGTGATAACTCTACAAGTTATTCTCACTTATATGACTTTCATATGTGAGATTCATGAGAAAATATATACTAATTATTGTGAGCATGGTGCTTATAAGGTCAAAAGCTTAAATGTATTTTATACTACATTATCTCACATCTTCAAGACAATTAGATATTGAATAATAGATGTGAATATTCGAAGTAATTATAAAGGACAGTTGATATATTGCCTAAAGGTAGATGTATGAATGACCCTTCTATGAAATGACACATTATTTTGGTGTTGAAATACCAAGAGAATAATTATAAGGAAATTATTTTTGGTAGTGATAGTCTAAGAATGATGGTTATCTTGTATGCCAAAAGGGTACATAAATATTTTCATACTAATTTATCCTTTATCAAACAATCAAACATGATATTGATCAAATACAAAAGGATAATTATCATGCATATGGACATGAGCTAACTCTAGAGTTTTTGAGTATTTTTTTTGAAGACCAAGTATATATATTTAACATGAACAATAATTTATTCATTATTATTTGATTGATTTGCTTATATAACATATATGAAATTGATATATGAATTCATATCTACTTTATTAATTGTATGACCTATATATTTATGGAGCTACATTGAGCGATAAATCCTGACCCAATGAAATTATGAGATTATGTCAATTAATGATAACTTTGATATCCTCACAAAGTCATAATAAAAATTTGGTGTCATTATTTAAATTTATTTTATTCATAGTTGTTAAATTGAGATTCAAATTGAGAATTAGATAGCTTGATTAGTGAAATAAGAATCAAGAATCGAATCGAATCGTATGATTCAATACATTTGTAGTAATAGTTAAAATATATGTAATTTCATATAATTCATAAATTGTAAGCTATTTAAATATATTTAAATAATAAGCTTATAATATTTTCAAATAAACCATTCAAAGTTATCAACCAAGTCTAAAAAATATTCAAAAAGATCCAAATACATTATAATTATTGATGCTAATAAAAGTATTTCATAGAATAATTAACTACGAATAAAATTAAACTAAGCCATCATCTCCAAGTTCAAGGCTTTCATCATTATCACTCTCTCTTTTTTCAAACGTATCAAAGTCATTTTGTTCTTCTTCATTTTCATATTCTTCCTCACAATTAGAAGCTTCTAAATCATCAACTAACTAGATGTGTCAAATAGATCGTGCCGGGACTGCTGGCATGGTTTTAGGTTACCCAACCGGGCTACCGTGCCGGGCTTGGCACAGTTTTGTGGAGGTTGGGCTCGGCATAGGCATGCGGCACGAAATCTGTTGGGTTCGGCTTGGTTCGTGCTTGGCCAAAACCCTAATTTAAAAAAAAATTAGGGTTTTGGCGGCATGCTGCCGCACCACCATTCATCTTTGTTTTTTTGGGACTTGGCGAGCCTCGTTCGTTGGGCATTGATTCGTTGTGATCATGCTCGGGGCGTGATCATGCGTGCCGTGCCGATGTACCAGATATGCTGTACCATGCCTGGCACGACACGTGGGCCAAAAACTTTGGCCAGACACGGCACAACTTGTGCAGTAGGTGCGCCCGGCTGAATCGTGCTGTGTCTCGTGCCGGGCCGGCCGGCCCGACTCGTTTGACACTTCAGAACTAACTCATCTTTATTGCCCATTTTCTTTTAATTTTTATCATACATCAAGTTTCTTGGACTTATGTGATAGAAATTAACAGCAACTCAAAATTTATGCACTACTTTTATCTTTAAAAAGTTATATAATTTTTGATATGTACATCATTTTTTTTTATTGCTTGGTCAAATTTCTCCATTATTTTCAAAATATTTATTGATATCCATCCATGAATTAACTTAGGATAAACAAGAATCTTCAATTTCGGTGACCCATTTATTATTGGACTTCATATCACTCAAATAAATAGTATCATGTCTCACCTCTTTTTTCACATTTGTTTTTCTTAACTCAAGTTGAAAATTGTATTTTACAAATATAAGAGCATTTAATCTTTGTTGCTCCAACTTAATTCTTTTTTTGGAATGGACATACTCAAAAGTGCTTTAATTTTTTTTCACAACCCGTAGCACTACAAGTGAGACTTAAAACCCTTATAGCAAGACTTTGAAGTTTCTTATATTCTTCTCCATAACTTTCCCACCATAAAGCTGAAATAAAAAAAAAATAGATATTGTTCCATTAAAATTTTTCAAAATATAATATTTAACACTCGCATAATAATTAGAATTAAATCATACCGGGTTGCTTCGTGTCCCTTGTTGCTATGACCATATTCATATCAAATACTCATTCTACTCTTTTAAACATTTTTATTTGTTGATCAATTTTAATTTTTATCTCAATGCTTGGGAACATCTTCTCAATTATTTTATATAAATCAACTTTCACTTCAAAATCTACAAAAAAAAAACTCTTTATATTGAAATCTGTCAAAATATATTATAATTAGTTTACAATAATAACATATGTCATATCATATGTTATTATATTTAGAAAACTTACCGCGGATCAAGAAAATATTCTATAGCATGGAGTGGACTATGGAGTTGCAAATCCCATCTCAAATCAATGATGTTCTAAATGTGCTCATATCATATCAGACATGTATCCGACGATTGTCTTGCACATGTCCACGTGTTCAACACTCGAACATGCCTGTAGAACGCCGTATCTATGTTTCCTAATCTACAAGTCTTAAAACTTTGACAAGTGGGCCAACACACTTTAAACATGTTACTGATTTCCAAAACTTGTTGTCCAATAACAATATTGCATCTACTTTTTTTGCTTTTATCTTGTTGGTATAATTATTCTTAGCCCATTCTTCTGATGCAAACATAGCCCGAAGAGGAAGCTTATTCTCCTCAAAATTCTTTAGTGTGAGAAATGATATAGCAAATCTTGTAAAACCAGCCATCTTTAACTCTCTCTTCTTGGAGAATTTTCTAAATATGCAAAACACCCAAATATGTCTATAATTATAAACTCAAATTTCTCTAACTTTTTTAATAGTATCGTTGAATATTGGTAATTCATCCATATCCTCCAACATATTGTCAATGCAATGAGCTGCACAAGGAAACCAAAATAGTTTTTTTCTTTTTACCATTAGTAATTTACTAGCTTCTACATAAGACAAAGCACTATCAGTCATCACTTGCACTATATTTTTTTCTCCAATTTTCTTAACTAATGAATCAAGAAATTCAAATAATTTTCGTGCATCTTTTATAACATATGAGGTGTATATTGTTTTGAGAAAAACACTTGCACTTGGGCTATTAACTAAGAAACTTGTGAGAGATCTATTTTTCTTTTTTGACCACCCATCCAACATCAAAGTATATTCGATTTTATTTCACTTCTTTTTATATTTATCTAACATTAAAGTCACACTGTTCACTTCACTTTTCAAGTATGCAACTCTAACTTCATGATAATTTGGGGCTTTCAATCCTCTACTATAATTACCAATTTTTTCAATCATAGAAGCTAATAATAGACTTTTAACCAAAACAAAAGGTAATGCATGTCCATATAAAAATCTACATATGCTCTCAATTGCAAATTCTCTTTTCTTAACAAGTGCATTCGAAGTTTGTTGTTTCACAATAGTATTATTTTAAATTTATTCTATTGTCATTAATTCTAGAGTAATGTTCCCAAATAGGATCACTCACATTATACCCTTTTTTCAGTGGTACCATTTGAGTATGATGATAATTGATAACATAAAAGAATAAAAGTATTTTTCAATTTAGATATGTTATGCTACAATATAACTTAATATATAATAATATGCAAAAATGATATGTTAATTTATTTAGTGATGGTAGACTAGCAAACTAACAATTAAAATTATTAATAGTGATCCACTAATTAAAAAAATAATATGTTAATTTATTTAGTAATGGTGAGCTAGTAAACTAACAATTAAAATTATTAGTGATAGTCCACTAACTAATAATTAAAATTATTAGCGATGATCCACTTACTAAAAAAAATAACATGTTAATTTATTTAGTGATGGTGGACTAGCAAATTACAATTACAAATTGTTAGTAGTCCACTAACTAGAAAAAATGATATAATTCATTATTTATTTATTATTTATTTATAAATAGATAATTTATTTTTATTTATTTAAAATAATGAATTTATTATTAATTAATTAAATGTTTTAATTAATAAATAAATATATTAAATATTCTTTATCTACAAATAATTAATTAAATAAATTTCTTTATCTACAAATAATTAAATATTTTAATTAATATAAACATATATTAAATAAATACATATTTTTGATTCATGTGAATTAATTCGTGATTCAACGATTTAATCTTTGAATCATGCATATTTTTGATTTTTTTAAAGAGTCGTATCGTTTATCTCCTGAATCATAAATTGAATCGTGAATTGAATCATAAATTGAATCGTAAATCGAATTGTGAATCATACGATTTTGATAACAATGATTTAATTATAATTTGATTAATCAACTTGAGTTTGTATAATTATCTTTAATAAAAGACAACTCTATTTCTAGTTATGTGGTTGTGATTATTAATAAGTGTTTATATTGCATATATATTTTGTTTTGTATTTTTTCTTGAATTTTGTAACAACCACCACTTATATGATAAAAGCTTCTTGAATAGAGTTAAATCCTTTGGACCAAAAAATTAAGAGAACAACGAGAGTGCTTCTAATATAAAGAGCTGAAAGAGAGCTTACAGAATGAAATAAAAGTAACATATATCACCAAGGTGGTCAAGGATAAGCTGTCCAATAGCCCAATCCTAACCATAGCTCGAGAGATTATTAGCAGCATATGTTGTGACTTTTTAAGAGTGTCAAAATTATCATGATTTGACATGATCCTAAAATCTTATTTGGTAAGAATATATTGTCTAATATAGTTCTACAAGTATATTAATTATATAAGTAATAAAGTGGACATAAGTTTAAATATGAATTCTAAACTGATTGTGTAGATAGTTCAATCAAATAATAATGAACTAATAATTACTCGAGTTAAATAGATATACACAGTCTTGAAGAGATACTCATACTCTAGGATTGACTCACTGTGCATGATGTTTCTCTTGTATTTGGTCAATATTATATTTGGTTGATAGTTAAATAGTAGGTTAGTATGATAATTCTCATATACCCTTTTAGCATACAAGGTCATTATCCTTAAATTGTCACTAATACGGATGATTCTCTCATAGTTGTGCTCAGAATATTTCTCATCAAAGCCACACTTTGTTCCTTGTAATGATTATTTGCACATTTATTCATTTAGGCAATATGTTAATTGTTCTTAATGATTATTTTGAGAATATACTTATTCTTCAATATATAATTATCTTAAAGATATAAAATAATATGATACTAAATGTATTTGTACTTTCGGTTTTATAAATACAATATTCATGATAATTAATATATATCCCTCTATGAATCTCACATATGAAAATCATACAAGAAGAAATGACTTGTAGGGCTATCACCACCATACTAGTTTCTTTTACTTGTATGTGTTTCAAGACATATCAATTATTATTTATCATAACTAATACATGACTCTCACATTATAAATAAACTCCTAAGTTAGATATTTCACTTAAATTTTGTATTAATTCAAGGTTAACTTTTCTAAATAGTACTTAATGGATTGGTAATAAAGGTATTCTACTTTTGATTTCATAAGAACCAAGCTCATAATGATTAAACTTACCTCAACTTCAAGTTTTTACATATTAGTTTATTTCATACACAGATTAGAAGAGTTGTAACTTTCTTTTTACCATATCATGTGAGTTTGTCTAATGAATTTTCTGTCATTGTCTACCACAATCGACATATATAAACTTATATATTCATGAAATTCCTAAGTTTTAATATTAATTTGTATCCATATCTATTAATATTCAAATAATAATATAAACACAAACATAAACTCAATTCTTAATTCATCACAACATAAGTACATTCATTAACTTTATATTTGAATTTTATTAGATATTTGAGAGAAAATCATGTGAGACATGCTGAGAGATATGTCTTAGATTCAAAAGTTTTTAATAAATTTCTAAGTAAAAATCTAAATATATAATTTTAATTTCAATCACAAATTCTTGTGTTCACCTTTGATTTGATCTAAATGAGGTTTGGAATATCATCACCCAAGGTTCTTGGCATGCATGATTTGTAATTTTCCCATATTTTCTCTCTCATTTTCTCTAAGTGTTATTTTATACTTTGGGATTTCATGCAATATTTCATGTTTTAAGTCATGATATAGACATACCCTGCCTTCCAATATTTTTCTAGGGAAGTCATGGGATTTGCAATATTTCATGCAATATTTTATACTTCTGGATTTCATGCAATATTTTGTTATCTCATTGGATCTTCTCTAGAGCAATGATGTCACGGTGACATTGATTGTCATGACTCAAGTAACTCTTCTCTAGACTTTTATATAGCATAAAGTCTTGAAATTGGAATTGATCATAACTTTGGTGATTACTTTCTAAGCAAAGTGTCATGGGATTGGGGATGCCATGGTTGATGCATTCAATCTCTGTAACACATAGTTGTGATATTAGAATTTACCTTGATTTTGATCTTGAATTTTTGAGCAAAGTATTTTATCTCTAAAACAAAGTCATAGTATTTTATTTTGTTATGACTAATTATTATCTCTAAAACAAAGGCATAGTATTTCTCTAGACAAAGGCATAGTATTTCTCTAGACAAAGGCATAGTATTTTATTTTGGTGATTACTTTCTAAAATTGTTATGACTAAGATAATTATTATCTCTAAAACAAAGGCATAGTATTTTATTTTGTAGCAAAAAGTCATGATATTAAAAAAGCCATGACTCGATTAAATGTACTTCAGATTGAAAAGTTTTGGTTAGAAATAATACTATGATTAAAAATACATAGTATTTTAGTTCTATATTAAAAAAGTCACGACTCTAGAAATTATTATGATTATTTATATCAATGGGGTACGTGGATGCCATGATGAGAAAACAATGTCATGATGAGAAAACAATGTCATGACTTAATGAATTTTAGAGATAGTTTGACCATGACTCCAAGAAAATATCACGACAATGATAATTAAATTATATAGTATAATATTTGTGTTAACTTGATAGTATAATAATGACATATAAAGAATACCATAATTTTTTTTAGAGTTATAACCAAAAAGAGATTTTGCAACTACTCGAGTAAGTGTAGAAAGTATACTCAAGTTGTGACAAATGAATTATTGTGAATCTTTCGCTTCATTTCCATCTAAGCTTTTGCTTCATTGAGTCTACAAATTCCTCACAAAACTAATATGATTTCATTAATATTTATCAACTTCTTTAAAAATAAGAATTTAGTAAAATCTCTTTAATAAATACTAGAATAAATAAAAATATAATAAGATATACTTGTTAAAAGACTTAAAAAAATTAGTATATGAAGTATCAAATATATTAGCATACTAAAAATATTGCTCATCCCCGAATAATGAATCTCATTGTATAAAAAAATTACAACATCGACATCATAAGAAGAAACTCATTACAACATCATCAAGGATAGCAAACATTCACATCTCAACATGGATAAGAAGTAGGGAGGCATGATTGACCTCTAGAATCAAAACCTTGAAATGAAAACTTTGTTCTAGAGGACTCAATTAGGAATACCTGGATGTAAAAAGTTTTTATGAATCTCTTATATTTGCTATCTATTTTATTATTTTCACAATCATATCATAGCACATCTTGTCATCTTTAAATGAAGTTTATAACATCTTCAAACAAACCTAGAGAAAAAGTACATTTATTTCTAAAATTTCTCACATCTTTGACCGCATATATTCTCTCTATAATGTATATTTTTTTGAATCCCAACCCTTTATTATTTTTTACCACTCACTTGTAATGGACTCATAGAGTTTCCTAAATAAATTTGTTCTTCCTATCACTCTAGTCTTCATTTATTTTATTTTTTTCTTCAAAATTTTTATAATGAATTCTTCAAATTTTCTTATGTTGACATGAATAGATGCTCCTTCTTTTAGAGATGTATATTTCATAATAAAATTCATTTCTCTACTTTAGCTATATCTTCTTTTTTTATTCTTTGTATGCATCATTCTCACTTGTTTTTTCCTCTAATTTCTCTATTAGGGAGTTAAACAAATGCTTTATCTCCATTTTCACCTACTCATCACTATAGTTGACATAAAATTTCATCTTTTCTCGTATGCACATGACTTCTCCAAATTCTTATTTTTTCTATGACATGTAATATTTGACTAGGTTTAGTCACTCTTTATAATTATTTTTTTCACTTCTTTCCATTACTTCTACACTGGTTTCAGGGAAGGGTCTCTCATTCTGTTCAACTTTAGTTGATTCCTTTGCCTTCAAGAATCTTCTTTTTCTTCTTTATTCTTTCAACACCTCTTTTAATACTGGTCAGTGCTAGTGGGGATATTTGTTGATATATTTCATCTCTATTTTTATATATCAGGACTCCATTAGTTCTGTACAATATCATTATTAAAGAATAGTGAATCAGTTATTCGAAGAATTCACATTCCAAAAAGTTGAGAATAGACTTTTCATTACAAGTATATAAATTGAAACTATACTTAAAGATTTCTTGAGTTTGGTGATTTTAATTCATCTATTATAATCAGAATATTATCCACGTAAATAACAAGTTAAATTATCTTGTCATTAAGATTTCTTTAGAAGAGAATAAAGAAAAGTTTGTAATATGTGTAACTCAAACGAGGTAATTATCTGTAAAAATCTCGTAAACCATGCTCTCGATAACTACTTTATTTTTCATAATTTGTAAATTGTACTTAATTATATTGCTCAAAACCCAGATGATTATTTTATATATATATTTTCTCAAGGTTACAATGAACAAATTTATTTTTCAAATCTAACTAATATATTCTTCAACTATGAGATGTTGTAAGAGAAATAAAATTATGCATCGAGATCATCTTGACCATTAGCGAGTAAATGTTCTAATAAATCACACTAAATGTATGAATATTTCTTTTTGTTATAACTCTCATCGTAAGATGATCTCTCTTTCTATTTAGATTTGTATTCATAGTGAATATTTACCTGCAATCAATAATAGATCTTTCTAAATGTCATAATATTCTATCTTAAGTCCCATTAGAGTTAAAAGCATATATCTTTCATTATGCCCTAGTATTATTATGAATTAGGTAGTACTTCTGAAGTAAACTTGAGTACCTTAGTATTATCAAGATAAATAAAAAAAAAACAAATGAAAATATAAAATAAAAATACGGAAAAACTTATGAAATTGAGTGTTGAATACATATTTTTTATCCCTATCGGAGGGTGATCAACATGTCAAGATCATAGTAATTGGCTGCATGATCATCTTGTTTATATGTCATCTCTCGTATGAGAAGGTTGGACATGTCTCTCTCGCTCTCTCTTAGTATAAATTTTAAGTCTTGGGTGATTAAGTCTTTTAACAAACTCAATATGAGTTTGTACTAGTGAAAATTCATGGACTATTGCATAATCTGGGTCTAAATGAGATCTTACTTGGAAAATTTTATTCTCTTTAGATTCAATATAATTTAAATTTATTAGTATGTATGATGATATCGTGAGAGTAACATAATATTAATTAACAATGTGCTCAAATATTATTGATGAGTGACTGTGACTCTCTACTAATTGGTGTTCTAGTGAGTACTAGAAGTAGGTTAGGAAGAGTAATGAATCTAAGCGTAATAGTTAAATTCATATTTTTCCTAAGCTCTTTAAAAAAATGAGTGAAAATAGATAATATTTAACTTTATAAATTATTATTAATCTCTGATAAAATCTTTTTGGCTATTAAAATATTCAAGAAAAACATATAAAGTGATCAATGCCAATATAAATACATCTAAAAACTCAAGAAGAGAAGAGAGGATCTAATTGATGAGTTAAATTGTAGTTAAAATTATATTTCTCTAAAAATATTATAAAATATTCTTTTCAAGAAAGAGTTTCCAAGCTTTCTTATTTATATCTCTATTATTCTTTTTAGTAATTGTATCATATTGGAGTGTGTTAATATAAGAACTCTAGTATATAATATTATGATTCATATACTAAGTATTAAATTAGTCTAACACATATATATTAGTGCATTGTTAATTTGTTATATCTTAATTTTTTAATATTTTTTTTTAAAATTGAGTTTTTATAGTTTTGCAAAAAGTATAATAAATTAAAAAAACTTATGATTTGTCATAAAATATATATATATATATATATATATATATATATATATATATATATATATAAAGTGGTTATCAACAATATAATTATATGCCTACATCTCTTTCTGGTTGTATTTATATTAGGTCCTCATACAATTCAGTGTATCAAAGTAAATAAGTTGATACTCAACCTAGAATGACATATAGAATATGAAGCTATAGTATGTTTGCTTAACTTATTTGTCTCACTCTCAAGGTTAAAATATTTTTAAGATTAGGGTAAAGTATTTTCAACTTGATCAATAATGGGTGACCAAGTTAAGAATGCATAAGTAATGCGTCCAAAACACTCAACATAAGAGTGAGATCTCATTGTAGAAGAAAGAATATACAATTTAGCCTATTTTGTCTCAAATACAAATTTTTTCAGTTTTGTGATCTTACAAATAAATATTATTAGTAAAGTAAAACTAAAATTAGTGTTAAATTATCTAAAAATATAATTTATATAGAGTATTCTAATAAGATAATTAGGAGTAAATATAATACGAGAAAGTAACAAAGATTAAAATTGAATAATATCATATCTAATATCTTTCGAATATTTGTCATTAACTAAAATAATATTTTCAGAATAAAAAATAAATATATAGAATAGAATATGAGTGAAATAAATAGTGATATTTGAAAGAAAAAACTGATTCGCTTCTGCCTTAGAGATAAATTTTATATACTTATTTAGAAAGTATTACTGTGGATAAAGTCCGTGAGTACTCCTGGATGACTTAGGTATTCATCATGTCTGTCTCACTATTGTGTAAAGTTTTTGGATTCTTTTCTGGAAATAATATTCAATAATTATTCTTGGATGACCAATCATCTTACAATTAGTATGCTGAACTGTGGCTTTCATACATTTTTCTCAGTTGTGATAATACATAATGATTCCTCCAAAAACCAAATTATACGAAATCATAATTTATATCAAACCAAATTAATATTTAATTTCTCATTTTCTTTTTTTTTATGTTTGTCAAAAAAAAAAGTTAGAATTTTTGTCTCACGCCAGTACAGACACAGTTGTGTACGCTATTCCATGCACCACCGTGTGCCTCTACTTAGCAAATATGCACTATTATGTATGCCTACTCTATGCTTGCACGCACAACCATGCACTTGTTTTGTGTGCTTGCACACACTACTATGCCTACATTTTTGTGCCTGTGCATGCCCACTGGGCACATGCACACACCATCATGTGTGTTTTGTGTGCATGCATGCTTGCTGTGCACAATTTTTGTTTCAAAGAGTACATGTATATCTGTAATATACTGGTAAATATACATCAAATGCTCTAATATCGTGGTACAAATAGAGATGATCATGATAAAATAAATAATAACTCTGATATCATGGTACATAAAGATATGGAAATAAAATAAATAATAACTTATATGAAAAATATACATCAAATGCTCTTATATAATAGATAGTAATGATTATGATAACTCATATGTCTGGCTCCTATCAAAAATACAAAAGAAAAAAATATACTGAATAAAAATTATTTGTGCACAATTTTTCTTTATATATATATATAATAAAAATATGAATGATTTTATGCTGGTATATTTGAGCTTGCTTTGTTATGCTTTAATTTCTGTATGGGAGGAGCACTTGTTATGCATAGTGGAGTGCCCATAAATATTGATCACACACATTTACAAGTGTATGTGTGTTTAAGGAAAATATGAATGATTTTGAAATAAATAGACAACTTGTCTATCAGAAACGCAACATTTTTTTCTGAGTTCTGTTTTGCTGTTAGTTTGGTAATTTTTGTATTTAGGATCCTGGATCCCTATTATTGGGGGTTATTTTATACTTGGATACATGGGCTTGCTTTGTTATGCTTATTTTTTGTATGAGAAGAGCACTTGTTATGCATAGTAGAGCGCCCATAAATAATTCTTACATACATACTTATTGACTCACACATGTATAAGTATATATATACGATTAATAGACAACCTGTCATTGAGAATTTTATTTTATTTTTTCTGTGCTATGTTTCACTCTCAACGTGGTATTTTTTGTATGTAGGATCCCTATTATAGGTGGACAACAGTTAAATTTGCATCTTCTCTTTGTGGAGGTAACTTCTCGTGGGGGAATAGAGAAGGTAAAATGGGAAAAAATTGCTATAATACATGTTTTTTTTTGTGTTCTAGAAGGTTTGATCATAATTTTTCTTTATCAGTGGGCTCTGTCATTTAGAACATGCTACACATGCATCTGCTTATGAATATGTGCTCTAGTAGGTTTAATCATTTTTTAGTAAATATGTAGATGATAATGGAGCCTACACTCAATCTTAATGAAGAGGACACTCATTTTTTTTTAATTGAAAGTCAATGGATGCAAGATGATAATGGAGCCTACCCTTTATCTTAATTAAAAGGATACTCATTCTTTTGTTACTCTAACATTTTTGGATGTAGGCCATCAAATATTTCCAGCGAACAATATTGTTACTGCAAAACATCCCAATGAAGTATTCAAATCCCAAAAAATATGAATTTAGTTAGAAATAAGCTGTCAAAAAAATTGCAGTTTATATTCAATAAATTATGGAATACACTGCAACATGAAATTGCAACGTGCTTTACAAATTAAGGTTTAGATGATTTAGTTTTATCCTTTTCGAACTTTGATAAATCAAATATATTACTATCATTATTATCAATCAAGTCTTATCCTAACTATTTAAATTTAACTTATTAAACATAATTATTACAAACTTAGATACAAAAAATAAAATAATTAAAAAATAATATTAAACAACTTGAAATATTATTTAAACATGATACACAACTCAATGGTTAAACAAAAGACAAAAAATACATTATATAGAGAGGAAATTAATTGGGACAACTTATGTGAGTTGGTCGATCAAAAGAAGATCCAATATCTCTCATCAAACAAAGAGTATAAATAACAATAGAAAAAAAGTAATCTCTAACAATGATTAAATTCCAATTTTTCTCTTAAATTGGTGCGTAAAAAGTCTAAAATATCAAAATCAAAGGAAAAATAAATTAGTTTACATTAGAATTAAACTGAAGATTTGTGAACAAAGTGATTAAAATTTATAAACTCGTTATTTTATTCTACTTCTCAATGGTCTCACTTGGACCTTTAGCTAGGATAGAGATTCATCTGTTTGCTGGATATGAACTTGTTTATCAATATTATGATGATATTCCTTTCGAGTCATCATATGTATTAACAAGTGTAATCTTGTTGAATCTAGAGAGTGCGAGTTTTCTCAAGAGAGGAAACCTCTTTTTAGTCCAAAATCGAAACGCCACAATAATTTTTGAGTCTAAACTAGTATAGGTTTATGATGAATCAGAGATTGAGAGACATAGACCTGACCACTTATGACTTATGATTTATATTAGGATGAGGGAAACACACAACCTGCTTAGACTAGAGATAAGTTTATTAAGGAGTAAAATAATCCTATAGTCGACATTTCTAATTTGGATATTCTGATTGCTCATTGGGAGGAGTATATGAATTGTACTCAATTGCCAATCTCACATGTATTATCTAACACATATCTTCTCACTTTTTTTTTATTTTTTTATAATTTTTCTTCATCATATTAGGATATTCATATTTTCTTCTGAGATATTATACCAAACAAGTTATCTTCAGTTCGTATGACTTGGGAACTATTACTAAGATCTATTAAAAAAATTATGATTAGTTGCAAGTAGAGGTGTCAAACGTGCTGGCCCGGCCTGGCACGAGGCACGGCACGGTTTGGCCGTGCCTGGGCCAGCCCTGCACGAGGCACGACACGGTTCGGCCGTGCCTGGGCCGACCCGACACATTTTTAAACCTTGCCCGGGTTAGGAAATGCTCGTGGCACGGCACGCCGACATGGGTTCGTCCCGTGCTGGTTAACGCAGGCACGCGTGGGGCATGGGCGTGTGCGTTACCCGTCCCCTTGCCCCCCCCCCCCGGTAAAAAGACCGCGGGTCGGGTCTGATTGGACCCGACTGCCGAACCCCGACGGGCTTAGACCCCACCAATCCCAACTGCCAAAAAAAAGATTCAAATATTACAGATTTTCAGCCGTTGGATTCGCCTCCAACGGCTAGGGGGCAGAATACAACGGTCCTCGTGATTCTGCCCCTTAAAAATATATTAAAAATTCAAAAAAATAATAAAAAAATTTCTTTTTTTATAAAAAATTAATTTCTTTAGCCTATAAATTCTACCCTCCTCCCTATAACATTTATGTTTTTCAAAAACATATCTTCTCTCAAAACTTTCTCTCTCTCACATAAACCGTGCATCTCTTTCTCGGGCCTCGGGATTTTGATTTCGGCTTGGATTTTTGTGAAACTCTACTTGAGTTTTGAACATTAGAGTTTCCTGCGGTGCACCTTGTACCTGACTAACCTCATTGCTTTTACCGGGTAATTTATTTTACGTTTTTATTTACTTTCTCTCTCTAAAGCTTATCTCTCTAGAAAAACATAGGAAAAAAAAACATAAAAAATGACAAATACACCTGACACGTATTTAAATTTGGAAAATGAAAATGTTAGTGTTGTACAGACATCTGCGGCTGCTGAAACTTTGGTTTCTCCAGTCGTCGCAAACCAAAGTTCTGAAAAACAAAAAACTAGGAGGACTTCTGTAGTTTGGACTCATTTTAAAATCATAACACAAGTAAATGTTAGGGGTGAGGAACTTGAAATGACACAGTGCAAATATTGTATGAGACTTTTAACATGCAAGAGTTCATGTGGGACTGGGCACCTTAAGAGACATGCTGAATTATGTACCAAAAAATATGGACCCTTAGATCCTAGGCAAACCCAACTTGGCACTACATTTTTTGAGACTGGATCGAGTTCAGTCTTAAAGTTTACTCCATTCGTATACTCCAGCGAGTTGGGTAGGGACGGCATGGCCAGACTCATCACATTGATGGGTCTTCCGATCAGATTTTCGGAAGATCCGAGGGTAGTGCGCATCACGCAGACTTATTTTCAGCCTTCCTATCGTAGGATTCCTAGGTCCACATCTAGGAGTGACATACTAAAGATATATAAGTTAGAAAAACAAAAAATTATTAATGAATTTATGGCATATAGTGGAGCGGTGTCCGTGACGTCCGATATATGGACAAGTCACGATGATTCTTCTTATACTTGTCTCACGAGTCACTATGTAGATTCTAACTGGACAATCAATAAAAAAATTTTAGGATTCACTGAGATTCTTCATCTTCATGATGGCACGGCCATTTTTGAGTGTATGATGAAAATATTTAGGGAATATAAAATTCAAAATAAAATTTTTAGTGTCATATTCGATAACGCTTCTAATAATGGAGTAGCGATCAATATGTTTGTTAGGAATATTAGAGACGCACCATTAGGAGAGATCTTTCATGTCAGATGCACGTGTCACGTGATTAACCTAATTGTTCAAGCGGGTATGAAGGTGTGTTCCCTCGCGTTGGAAAATATACGCAATGCATTCAAGTATATTCGCACTCCTCGCAGACTACAAGAGTTTGGTAATCTTTGTTTATCTGCGAATCTTAAGAAGAAGAAATTCCAATCGGATATAAGACATCGTTGGAATTACACGTACCTGATGTTGGAATCATGTGTTGGATACGAACACGTGATATCCGACTACGTCAATAGTAAGAGTGACGAACTTATTATTGACGACACTGATTGAGCTTCAGGAATTTCATTTATCAAATTTCTGAAGATATTTTATGACACGACGAACATGTGTTCGTCGGTTTATATGCCCACCACTTGCATTGCACTCCGGTGCATATGCAACATTAGTAGCATGTTTAGGAAGTATCGAGCTGACCCGGCGCTTAGCCATATGGTTGCAGAGATGGAGACCAAGTACTCGAAGTACTGGTCCACTATTCCATCTCTTTATTACCTCGTTGCATGCATGGACCCTAGGGCTAAGGTGGAAGGGGTAGAAAATACCCTGACTTTCATTTCCTCGTGCATGAACCTGGAAGAGCCACCTGAAGGGTTCATTTATGAGAAGTTGACAGACCTGTTCACATACTACGATACTAGGTATGGTGGTGGTGGTGGTGAGATTGTGATTACGGACATTGATACCTTGTTCGGAGATGATGATTATTCCATTAACCTAGCGAGAGGGAAACGTAGGGGTGGACCATCACATAGGAGTGAGCTGTCTCGGTACTTAGATATCGATTACTGCTCAATCCTATCACATTATGATAATAAGAATCTTGATTTATTATAGTGATGGAAATTATATGAGTCCACCTATCCCGTGTTATCTAGGATGTCACGGGATCTACTGACTCCTCTGGTGTCCAGCGTAGCATCGGAGTCTGCTTTTTCTATTGCAGTGAACGTGATTTCGGATAGGAGATCGAGATTACGTCCAGATATGGTTGAGGCCTTGGCATGTTTGAAGGATTTGGAGGAATCGAGGTTTAGCATCCATGATCGTGCTGAAGCTGGGACTGTGACAGACACTGCAGTCGCATCCACATCCACTACGATGGCGGAGGAGCTGATTGCCGATGATGATGATCCATATGATACTGATCTTGATGTTGCGGCTGATGATTCTCATGATATGCCGCTTGACGATTGATGCTGATCTGTTATTTTTTTTCGATATTTTTTTTATTCATTGTATTTATACGCTTTGTTTGTAAATTGTGTTGAAATTTATACTTGTTTTGTTCGAACCATCGGTTTCAAATGCATGATTGGTAATTTTTCATTTGTGTAGTTTAATTTTTTTTTTAATTTTAATTTTTACTAATATAATGTATTGATTTATTTTTTTTACGATTTAAATTTTATTTTAAAAATTAATAACTTTAATTTATAATTAATAAATTATAAATATAAATAAAGCTATACTTAGTTGAATTTGATAAAAAAAATAATTTTTTAAAATTTGTTTTTTTTTAAATTTTAATTTTTAACATTTTTTAAAAAAATTATATTTAATAATTAATACTCTACACTACACAGTGTAGACACTAGACTACAGTCAGAGTCACTACACTTAACTTAACCTTAAGAAATATAATTTACAATATATAAATTAAAAAAAAAATAATATTCTGATTTCAGAATTCAGATTTCTGCCTGGCCTCCCGTGACCCGTCCCTTCCCGGTCCCGCGCCCGCTTGCCCGGCTTTGCCTTTCTCTCACTCTCAGCAGCTCAGCCTATGTGGCTATGCCGGTATGCCCTGGCGGCTGGCCCCTGTCCTGTATGGCCAGGCCGGGCCCGCCTATATTCAAACCGTGCCGTGCCCGGCACGGCATGGTAGCACGATCGTGCTGGAAAAAAATGAGCCGTGCCGTGCCGGGCCGGCCCGTTTGACACCTCTAGTTGCAAGTGAGTGTTTATTATCAAGATTGATTTATGTGAGAAGGTATATTACCTTAAAATGAGATTTATAGTGAGGGGAATTACTTAGATATTTGATGTCAAATACCAAGAATTATTCTCTCTAGTGGCAAATATGAATTCTATATAAATACTTATTTTTTTGATATTATCCTATATGACTTATATATTAGGTAGATGTGAAGAATATTTTTTTTTACAATAATATTGAACAAAAGTTGTATATGGAGCAACCACTTAGGTTTAGAGCAATATAGTCGGACTTTTTTGTAGATTTTGAAAGGTACTATATAGTTTGAAGTAGTCATTGATAGTCTAATTTATGAGATTTAAATAAACAATCACATTGTTTAATTTATTTTTTTGGAACTATATTGGTAGAGTGATTTTACTCATTATTAATGTGAATAATTTTCTCTTTTGTTACATGAGATGATGCATTGAGAATTAGTCAACTCAAGGAGCATTATAGCCCACAGTTACAAATAAATGATCTTGTGAGATTTAAATATTTTCTTAGAATAAAGATGACTCATTTCAAGAGAGATATTATCTTATCACACATGAGGTATGTGTTTGATATTCTTATTAATATAAGTACTGATTTTACTTTCATTGCATCATATATATTTGACTTTACTATTTAAAGGAGATTTATAAGGAAGATAAATAATATGATTATTACTTTGCTAAATATAACATGTGTAATTAGATTCTCCTAGGCTATGTTGCACGGACACGGATACGGACACGCGGATACGACATGGCAGGATACGGGGACACGGCAAATTTCAAAAAACTAGGATACGGATACGGCTAGGACACGACATGAAAAAAAAATTAAATATAAATATCATCAACATCTTGAATATTTTCTTGATTACTTGAAGGCTCAGAATTACAACTCATTTTATTATATAATTCTGCATGAAAAAAAATTATGCATTTTAAATAATCTATATTAATTCAAAATTAATTTAATCTTATTTTTTTTTCTCCATCAATAATTTATTACATTTTTCATTATATTTTTATTATTTTCATAAAACAATAATTTATTTAAAATAAATTATATAACAAAAACTATTATACTTACATATTATATATTACTAAATATTACATAATACATACTAACAAGAGTATTCATATTTAAATATTCCATATTTTAATATTGTATATTTATTATTATTCTTAAAATTATGTATTTAAAGTTAAAATAAATTATTTATTTATTATATTTTGTATATATATTAAACAAACAATAATAATTAAAATATAAAAAAATATATATTTAAAAATATATATTTTAAATACCGTATTTTAAAATAATTTAAAATACAGTATTTTAAAATAATTTAAAATTCTGTTTTTTAAAATAATTTAAAATAAAATTAAACCTCTAACACCCTCCCCCTCCCCCGTACAGAAACTTTCCCCCCTCCCTCCCGAAAATCCCTCCCGAAAATCCCTCCCGAAACCCCCCACCGAACCCCCCTCCCGAAACCCTCCCCCTCCCGATTTTCGAACTCTCCCCCTCCCGAATTTTGATTTTCGAACTCTCCACCTCCCGAATTTTGATTTTCGAACTCTCCCCCTCCCGATACAGATTTAAATCCTTACCTTAGGTATAGTCGGCGGCTCGGCGGCGTGCTCCTCACTGTCGACGATGTGCTCCTCAACGCGTTGGTAGGTAAAGACGCGTCGGGAGGTAAATGACTGTTTCCGGAAAACTCATCGGATACGTCTCCGACGCGTATCCGATACGTCACGTGGCGTATCTCATACGGATTTGTGTCCGATACGCCACGTGGCGTATCGGACACGTATCCGACGCGTGTCCGACCCGTGTCAGCGTGTCCAAGTGTCCGACACGCGGACACGGCGCTTCCAAACCGTATCCGTGCAACACAGCTCCTAGGTATATTCACCCAATTATAATTTTTCGTATATTGAGAAATGTGAAGAAGTCTTTAGTTTTGAAATATCTTTTAGTGAGTATAGACACTTGCAGTTATATGATTAGTCAGATTCAAATTGAGTATTAACTTCATTGAGAAAAAATATACGATAAACTTTTATATTTTTCTTGGAGATAATCTTGTCTCATAGAAAAATAAGTAGATGATTATTTTGAGATTTAGTGTATTTACAAAGTTTAAAGTGATGATGACTATTATTTATGACCGTTACTTGAGAGATATTTTGAACTTAATGCTTACTTGAAGAGATTTAATATTTTTTTTCCTATTATTTTTTTTTTTGTTATTGTTAGATAATGAGATATGTAGTCCCAAATTTAATATTTTATGAGCAGATGAATACATAGAGGTAGATATATTTTTATCATAGAGAAAATCTAGGATTGGATTACTGAATATCATATATTCAGACTACAAGTAGTCACTAAACATTTTTATGAATATTTTGAAAAAATATTAACTTATATATATTTTTTCTATAGATTTGATATTCTGGACTTGCACATACTAGTTTAGCTAGGGGAGTTGCAATTTATGAGTTTATAATTATATTTTCTTTATTTTTATTGTTTTTCTATTATTAAATATTGATGTGGGACCTAATATGTAAGATATCTCATTCCATTAGTGCATTATATAAGAGCATTGTTGCATATTTTTTTCTATATGAATGTTATTGCTCTAAATATTGTGTATGAGTTTGTACATATATAATAAAAGAAAAAAAATAAAATAAAACAAACTTAAACTAAACAAAGTTTCAACACTCTTCTTCTAATTGATATGTGCATGCCACAAACACATAACTTGGTTGAAAAGAAGAAAACTCATGATCTTTTGAGAGTTTCATAAAGATGTCTAAAATATTCTCATTGGTAGGTACATAGGCAGTGGTAAATGTGTCAAAGGGGATATACTTTTTTGATGTGAATAATAAATCATAAAAAGTGAAAACTAATTAAAAAAAAATTAGAATATCATAAGATTCTTTATCTTAGTGATGATTCTGCTATATGAGTGTTTGTTGAGGATTTTTATAAAATTTGATATTCAATATGAAACTTTTAGTATTATATACAATAAATCTTTAAATAACAGTGTCACCATCACTATATTTATGAGAATCATCAGAGATGAACTCTTAGGTGATATATATCATGTTAGATATACGTATCATATAATTAATCTAATAATATAAGTAAGAATAAAATAATTTCTCACTTATTAGAAAATATAAGAAATATACTAAAATATCATAAGTTGCCTAACATATAACACGAGTTTTATACTCTATATTCGTCATTATTGAAATTATACTTACCTGATATTAGATTCATGTATTGACTACCAACATATAGAGGTGTCAACCGGGCCAGGCCAGCCCGGTCCGGCGCGAGGCACAGCATGATTCGGCCGTGCCTGGGCTGGCATGGCATGAAAATTTATCGTTCCTGGGCTTGTGCTGTGCACGACCATGGCATCAATCGTGCTGTGCTATGCCGAAGCCAACCGGGCCTCGTGCCGTGCCTGGCCCGACATGGTACCTTGGCACGAGCCGAGAAACCTAATTTTTTTTAAATTAGGGGTTCGGGCCAATCAAGCCGAACCCGGCAGATTCGTGCCGCATGCCCGTGCCGAGCTGACCTCCACAGAATCGTGCTGGGCCAGACACGACACGAAAGCACGATCGGGCTGACTAAAAATGGGCTGGGCCGACCCTGCATGTCTCGTTTGACACCTCTACCAACATATGATATTTGATTATGTAAATAGTAAAAGTGATAAAATTATTATTTATAATTTAGACTAAGAAACAATAATTTTATTTTTAAAATTCTTGAAAAATTTTTATGATATGATGAATATATATTTGGTTATGTACAATCTTACCACATATATTGTACTAAGATACATATGTTTAGATATCTCTATTGATCCTAGAATTAATCTAGAAAGAATAGAAAATATATTAAAATCTATATTTATCTACATGAACTAAGTAGATGGACAAAATGATAGGATTCACAAATAATTTAATAATATTTAAATATTATAATACTAGATTTGATAGGTTTAGTGAGCTCCCGAGTATGAACATGAATATCATATTTGAAGATGATTTTTTTATTTTATTATTTTGGAGCAAACGATAATGTGATCTGTCGAATATAAGTGAGTTATTTTGATACTTAGATATTAATTAACATACTGTCATATCACATGATGACATTAAGAATTTTGATATATTGAATTGATAGAAATTATATGAATCTATATATCCTTCACTATCTAAGATGACATATGATCTATTGACCAATTCAGTCTCAAAGATAATATCAGAATTTTTTTTTCTAGGATTATGAATATTACTTCAAATCGGAGATCGACACTGTGATCACATATCATATAAGTATTATCTTGCTTAAAGTATTGAGATGATTCACGGATGAATCTTCAAGATTAGATGAAAGAGCTACTAGTTGATGATAATTCACATAATATTGAAAATATTGAGACTATGATTATTAGTTTGAGATATGACGATCCAAATCATACAGACTAATCCTAGATATTAGATGATTCGGATTGGTGTGTTGTGTTGTTGATTGTAGACTATTGTTGTTTGTTGTGTATATGTTTTATTTTTATAATTTTCTATTTTATTGTTATTTATAATATTGTGATAAAATTGAGATCACGAAATAAACATATATATTTTTTATTAAGTCATGATTTTTATTTATTTTTATTTAGAGTGTAGTATAATTTATTTTTAAAATTAATTTTTTATTTTAAAGATAAACTTTGTTTGAAAAAGACATAATGTTGATGCCTACAACCCAATACACCATGCCCAGTGGCCACCTGCTATTGGCTTTACAATTTTAATTACAACTCAACTGGTGAGTCTGCTTCTACTCATCGATGCTAGTGTCCACTTGGTCACTTTTCAGTGGCAGGCAGTGATTTGGTCATTGGCCATTGGGCAGGGACTGGCCACTGCCAAGCTGAGGGTAATGAAAGTGGCACAATGCCATGGTCAAGCTGGGGGTGGTTTGGTCCTTGACCGACTTGGCATGGTTCAATCTGACATGGCACGTCTCGACATGCCCGACTGAAGAAGCCGGGCCATCAGGCCATGCCAAGCCTACCATGTTGTTGTGCATGCATGACACCACACGGGTACTCAATTCATGCTGTGTTCGTTATAACATGGCGGCTTGATAGTTCACCAAAATTTGTGAGCTATTTGTGCAGACCCAATGCAGCACAAACCATGCCACGAGCTGGCCTACACACAGTTATGGTCCATCTATTGTCCATGTTATGCCATGGGTCAGGTTTGAGTTGTCTAGTCTATTTGACACCTCTATATACCAGAGTTTCTCTACTTGTATATCTCTACAAAATATGGTTGTAAAAAAAAATAGACATATAATTAAGATAATTTAGATACTCTTATTTGGTAGGATGTTAACTGCAAACTACCTCATTACCTTGATATTTTTTTTTTATTATTTTTTATTGTGTAGTATTTTAAATTTTGCATTTTAGAGAGTGATTATATTGTCTACATCATGGAATCTTTGAGTGTATATGTTTTGTTTATTATTTCTCCAATGGACATAATAAAATGGTATTCAAGGTCTAAAGATATATTTTTATTAGTTACTCTAATAGCTAAAATAGTTGTAAACTTTTTTTATAATAGTATGATAAGATTTTAGTGAGTTTTAATATTATATTTTTTGAGTATAATTTATTTTTTAGTAAATTTAAGAAGAGTAAGATTTAATGATACAATTGGACTTATTATTTTTTCTATTCTTCTATAATCACACTTGAACTTTTAGTTACAAGATAGTCAATTATTAACTACTTTTGAATTTGTAAGTCAACATCATAATATTACTTATATGAAATTATTATATATATTGATAAATACAAATTAGGTTACCTCTTGAGAGATACAATAGTCCACAAATCTACTCTAATTTAGGCTCATAATAACCCAAATATAGAGATACTTTATTACTTAGGACTTAAAGTATATATCAGGAGAAAAGAATTTATATAGTTTGCTTAAATCAGAGATAAGTTTACCAAGGAACTAGAAAGTTATGTAACTAGTATGTTTGATCTTGATCTTTTGATTAATTTTCAAAAGGAATAAAATAGTTGTAATGAATACTTGATTTTATAGGTTTTATTATATATACACATTTTCATTATTATTATTATTATTACTATTTTCTTAATTGTATTATGATATTTATGTTTCTTTTCGAGATATTATCTCACTCAAGATGGTGCTAGACAATATTAGAAGAGAAATTTTTTATATCATAATATTCGAGAATATTTAAGTTTACTATTATGCTTATAAATTTTTTTTGCTTTTTTTATTAGCATGTTATTATTGATTGAAGCATTCAACATGTTGGTCGCTCTAATTCATCAGCTCATTATATAAGGGCATTGTGTATTGTTGTTCAAAATAAAGATTATTTGCATTATTATGAGTTTTTTTTGTTTATGTTGGCTCTAAGTTCAATATGGTATCAAAGTTTATATTATAAACAACAAACTCTAGGGTGTGTGGGTGTTCAAACATGAGAGAGAGAAACATGAGCATTGTACTAGTACTAATATATTGCTAGCACATGCTTTTGAAGAAAGGAGTGGCTCACAGTCACAACGTGCCACCGATTGGAGTCATCACATACCTGTTCTGTGTGACAGGGCATCGATTCCCACTTCGTTGATTCCGTGAGGGAGAAAGAGTGTGCGATTGTCTGTGGTGGTGCACGGCTGTGATCCATCTAGGATGCCGAACCAGAATTTGAACAATGGCCCTGAAATGCTAATTTTCAAGGCAATACTTTCGGAATATTAAGAATTTAGATTTTTACCCAAATAGAATTTTGGGGAAACTCCTGGAATAGGTTTTATGTTTACTTGGGGTAAATTACTATTTCCTCAATTTAGGGCTTCAGATAGAAAAAAATCCTAATCTTTTTAGTTGACAAATTGATATTATTTTGATTGTTGGTTTATCTGGACGAGATGAACAATTTGGTTATGAAACCAAAAAACCAGAATTATTCTAAGTGTCATATGAGTTACAATAGAGGAAGAGGTAGGTAAGCTATCCAAGGGTCTTCACAAAGCTTTCAAGGAGTCTTCATAGAATTTATCCACCATGACTAACTTTCAGAGATAGTTATTAAGTATATTTTTATTATAAAAATAAGATATATTAGAGATAATTATTAAATATTATTTTTACAAAAAAAGATCAAAAATACTATATAGTATTGAGAGATAGATTAACTATTAAAGTTATCTAGAGGTTTTGACAGAGTTTGTCTTCCATGATACTTATTAGAAATGAATATACAAAAATTATTTATAAGTCAGTAATAAATATTTTTTCTATCATCACTTATTATTGGTTTTGCTCCTCATATTTGTTATTCATACTTCTAGATTTTTGATACAAGAGTCTATACTAGACGTGTCAAATGGGTGGGTCGGGATGACCCGATCCATTTTTAGGTGGCCCAATCGGGCCACCGTGCTATGCTCAACACGATATGGCTTCAGCAGAGCTGGCTCGACACAGCCTGTTGACTTGACTTTAAAGTTTTTTTTGGCTAGGTCTTGCGTGGAGTTGTCGTATCTGGCCCATTTGGGCCAAGTTTGGGGTGGGTTTTGCCTTAAGGTTGGGTTTGGGCTGGGTTTAGGCTGTTTGGAAAAATGGTAATCATAAATTCAAAATTTAAAAAAAATTAAATTTTAATTATTTAATACTTAAATTAAAACAATTAATTAATTATTTAATTTTTAATTTATTAAATTAATAAAAACAAATAATTAAAATCTAAAAATCTAAGTATCTGAAATCAAGCCTCAAAGTAAAATAACAAAAAAAGAGACAAATAATCCAAAAATGATAAATAAAAAAAATAAATATTGCTCAGCTCAATCATCAATGTGATAATGCCTCAATGCTCAATCTCATATCAGTCATCAAATGGTATCAGTATCAATGTCCTATGAATCATAATCAGTAATTAACTTTTTCATTAATACTGTAGTTCCAGCATGATCCTAGATTTTAAATTTTGAATCATTCTAATTTTTCATGCATGTTAATGTCTCAATAATATCTAGTTATAATCTGGATCTTCTATCTAAAATTATATTTACTGCAATAGAAAAAGTAAACTCCGATGTTATACTTGACACTAGATGAGTCAGTAGATCCTGTGTTATCTTAGATAACATGAGATAAGTGAGCTTATGTGATTTTCACTACTATAAAATATTAAGATTATTATTATTAGAATGTGATAAGATTGAGCAGTAATTGATATTTAAGTATCGAGACAGCTCGTACTTATTCGATGCATCATTTCTCCTACGCTAACTAAATAGGAAAAATCATCATCTCCAAATATGATATTCATGTCCGTACTCGGAGCTTCACTACTATTATCACCACATCTAGTATCGTAGTATGTAAAGAGCTCAGCCAACTTCTCATGAAAGAATCCTAAGGTTGACCTTCCTATCTTTTTCATGTATGAGCTTCACATCTATGTAAAGAGCTTCACATCTAGTTCATGTATGAGGAAATATATGTCAAAATATTTTCTATCTTTTTCATCTTAACCTTAGGATCCATGCAGATCGCCAGGCAATAAAGAGATAAAATAGTTGATCAATATTTTAAGTACTTGGTTTTCATCTTTATAACCATATCACTAAGTATCGAGTAATCTCAAAACTTCCTAAACATGCTACTAATATCGTATATGTACCTGAGTGCAATGCAAGTTGTGAGAGTATAAATAATTGACTAATACATGTTCATCGTGTCATATAAAAAATCTTCAGGAATTTAATAAATGAAATTCTTATAGCCTAGTCAGTATCATCAATAATAAATTCATTACTCTTACTATTGATATAGTTGGATATTACGTATTCGTATTCAATTCATGACTCAAACATAAGGTATGTATAATTCCAATGGTGTCTCACATCCGATTAAAATTTCTTTTTTTAGACCCATAGATAAATATAGAGTACCAAACTCTTGTTGTTTGTGAGGTGTAGGAAGAAATTTTAGTGAGTTACGTATGTTTTTCAAAGTTGGAGAAATAACCTTTATCATCGCTTGTACTATGGGGTTAATGATGTAACACATGTATTTAACGTGAAAAATCTCTCATAATGGTTCATCTCTAATATTCCTAACAAACATGTTAATGAAATTTCTATTGTTTGTTATATTATCAAATGTGATATTATATATTTTATTTTGAAAATTATATTCTCAAAAAAATTTTATCATGCACTCATAATTGATCGGACCTCATGAGAATGAAGAATCTCTAAGAACTCTAATATTTTTTTATTTAGTATCTATTTAGAATCTACATAGCATGCGGGATGACATGCAAAAAATATATTTTCGTGATTAGTCTATTTAGAATCTCTAAGAACTCTGATTATATAATATATAATTGACCTGATAATAGATAAATAATTAATTTTTTCAATAATTTTTTATATATAATCGAATCAACTAGATGGCTTACTTCAGATAAATAATTAGTATATCACTCAATAAACATATTTTATGAAGTGCAACTAAAAAGTTAATATGTGAGAAAATATCAAAGGTATTTTTTATATAACAATATAGTTCCTCTAGTGTCATGAGTTATTTCAATTTTAAGAAAATATTTTAATTTTTTAAAATCTTTTATCTGAAATTTTGACTAAAGATATTTTTTGAGTTTATTAATTTTTAATTTATTATCTCTCATAATAGAGATATCATCCACATATATAATTAATATGTTAAATAATTTTTACTTAATTATCATATATGTATATATATATATATACATTGAATAATTTAGTCAAAAAATTACAAACATCTAATACAGTTCTACGATAATTAAAAGTGGGCAAGTGGATCCCTTAAATAAGGGTTATTTGGATTTGATCTTCACATACATTTGATGCTTTTTTTAATAATATAATTTAAAGAGAAAATTAAAAAAAATAGAAAAAAGAAAAAATAAACACATTGTAACAAACGAACTTTAAATGTAAAATACTACAACACCCTCCTCAAGTTAATATGTAAATGTTCAAAATATCAAGTTTGGAGGAAAACAAGGTAAGTTATGGTATATTCAAGGCTTCATGAAGATCTTCGTTAGATCCATAAATGTTTGAATACAAGTTTGTAATAATTATTTATTTCTATTTTTTTTTCTTGAGTAAAAAATAGTATATCTATATATATCTAGTTTGTTTATAAAATATCATATCAGAAGTTATATGTATTACTATCTGGTTACCACAATAAATAATAACAAGAAAAGAAAGTAGATATGAGATACATAATCTCCTTGATTATGTGTTAGATCCAAGCATCTCTTATATAATTATTGACATCACCCTAAACTTTGTCTTTAGGATCGCAAAATAATTATATATTTTTTTATTTTTTTAGGAAACAAGATTCTTTTAGAAAAATATAAAAATTGTTCATTTATCTCTTCTCGATATAAGTTGATGCTCAACCATAATCTAATTGCGCAAGTAATTATAAGTGCTCATGATCAAGAAAAGAAATAAGGCTCTTGAGATTTTTTTTACTTGTCTCTGTATGAGAAGAGATTAGAGGTGTCAAACGGGCCGGCCCGGCATGACCCAACCCGTTTTAAACCAGCATGGTCATGCTACCGTGCCGTGCCGGGCACGGCACGGTTTAAATATAGGCGGGCCCGGCACGGTTTAAATATAGGCGGGCCTGGCCTGGCCATACAGGCCAGGGCAGAGGCTGACCCGAGCGGCCGAGTCCTGAGACTGAGAGTGAGAGAGAGGCAGGGGCAGGCCGGAGGCCGTACGAACAGGCAGAATATTGTTTTTTTTTTTAAAAATTTATATAATGTAAATTGTATTGCTTAAGTGTAGAGTATTAATTATTAAATATAAATTTTTTTTAAAAATGTTAAAAATAAAAATTAAATAAAAAAACAAAAGTATTTTTTTATCAAATTCAAATTAATTTAGCTTTTATTATATTTATTAATTATATATTAAAGTTATTAATTTTTAAAATAAAATTTAAATCGTAAAAAAAATAAATCAATACATTATGTTAGTATAAATAAAAATTTAAAAAAAATTAAACAACACAAATGAAAAATTACCAATCATCCATTTGAAAACTGATGGTCCGAACAAAACAAGTATAAATTTCAACACAACGTACAAACAAAGTGTACAAATACAATGAATAAAAAAATATCGAAAAAAAAAACAACAAATCATCATCAATCGTCAATCGGCATATCATGAGAATCATCAGCCGCAACATCAAGATTAGTATTATATGGATCATCATCATCGGCAATCAACTCTTCCGCCATCGTAATGGATGTGGATGCGACTGCAGTGCCTATCCTAGTCCCAGCTCCAGCACGATCATTGATGCTAAACCTCGAATCCTCCCAATCCTTCAAACAAGCCAAGGCTTCAACCATATCTAGACGTAATCTCGATCTCCTATCCGAAATCACGTTCACTGCAACAGAAAAAGCAGACTCTGATGCTACGCTCGACACCGGATGAGTCAGTAGATCCCGTGCCATCCTAGATAGCACGTGATAGGTGGACTCATATGATTTCCATCACTGTAATAAATCAAGATTCTTAGTATCAGAATGTGATAGGATTGAGCAGTAATCGGTATCTAAGTACCGAGACAGCTCGCTCCTATGTGATGGTCCACCCCTACGTTTTCCCCTCGCTAGCTGAATGGAATAATCGTCATCTCCGAACAAGGTATCAATGTCCGTAATCACAATCTCACCACCACCACCACCATACCTAGTATCGTAGTATGTGAATAGATCAGTCAACTTCTCGTGAATGAATCCTTCAGGTGGCTCTTCCAGGTTTATGCACGAGGAAATGAAAGTCAGGGTATTTTCTACCCCTTCCACCTTAACCTTAGCATCCATGCATGCAGCGAGACAATAAAGAGATGGAACGGTGGACCAGTACTTCAAGTACTTGGTCTCCATCTCTGCAACCATATGGCAAAGAGTCAGGTCAGCTCGATACTTCCTAAACATGCTACTAATGTTGCATACGCACTGGAGTGCAATGCAAGTGGTGGGCGTATAAACCGACAAACACATGTTCGTCGTGTCATAAAATATCTTCAGAAATTTTATTTATGAAATTCCTGAAGCCCAGTCAGTGTCGTCAATAATAAGTTCGTCACTCTTATTATTGATGTAGTCGGATATCACGTGTTCGTATCCAACACATGATTCCAACATCAGGTACGTGTAATTCCAACGATGTCTCACATCCGATTGGAATTTCTTCTTCTTAAGATTCGCAGACAAACAGAGAGTATCAAACTCTTGTTGTCTGCGAGGAGTGCGAATATATTTTAGTGCATTGCGTATATTATCCAATGCGGGGGAACACACCTTCATACCCGCTTGAACAATCAGGTTAATCACGTGACACATCCATCTGACATGAAAGATCTCTCCTAATGGTGCGTCTCTAATATTCCTAACAAACATATTGATCGCTACTCCATTATTAGAAGCGTTATCGAATGTGACACTAAAAATTTTATTTTGAATTTTATATTCCCTAAATATTTTCATCATACACTCAAAAATGGCCGGGCCATCATGAGGATGAAGAATCCCAGTGAATCCTAAAATTTTTTCATTGATTGTCCAGTTAGAATCTACATAGTGACTCGTGAGACATGCATAAGAAGAATAATCGTGACTTGTCCATATATCGGACGTCACGGACACCGCTCCACTATATGCTATAAATTCCTTAATAATTTTTTTTTTCTAACTTATATATCTTTAGTATGTCACTCCTAGATGTGGACCTAGGAATCCTACGATAGGAAGGCTGAAAATAAGTCTGCGTGATGCGCACTACCCTCGGATCTTCCGAAAATCTGATCGGAAGACCCATCAATGTGATGAGCCTGGCCATGCCGTCCCTACCCAACTCGCTGGAGTATACGAAGGGAGTAAACTTTGAGACTGAACTCGATCCAGTCTCAAAAAATGTAGTGCCAAGTTGGGTTTGCCTAGGATCTAAGGGTCCATGTTTTTTGGTGCATAATTCGGCATGCTTCTTAAGATACCCAGTCCCACATGAACTCTTGCATATTAAAAGTCACATATAATATTTGCACTGTGCCATTTCTAGTTCCTCACCCCAAATATTTTTTTGTGTTATCATTTTAAAATGAGTCCAAACTACAGAAGTCCTCCTAGTTTTTTGTTTTTTAGAACTTTGGGTTGAGACGACTGGAGAAACCAAAGTTTCAGCAGCCGCAGATGTCTGTGCAACACTAACATTTTCATTTTCCAAATTTAAATACGTGTCAGGTGTATTTGTCATTTTTTATGTTTTTTTCTATGTTTTCTAGAGAGAGAAGCTTTAGAGAGAGAAAGTAAATAAAAACATAAAATAAATTACCCGGTAAAAGCAAAGAGGTCAGTCACGTGCAAGGTGCACCGCAGGAAACTCTGATGTTCAAAACTCAAGTTGAGTTTCACGAAAATCCAAGCCGAAAGTAAAATCCCGAGGCCCGAGAGAGAGATGCACGGTTTATGTGAGAGAGAGAAAGTTTTGAGAGGTTATATGTTTTTGAAAAACATAATTGTTATAGGGAGGAGGGTAGAATTTATAGATTAAAGATATTAATTTTTTATAAAAAAGATAAATTTTTTTATATTTTTTTGATTTTTTAATATATAATTAGGGGGCAGAATCACGAGGACCGTTGATTATGCCTCCTAGCCGTTGGAGTCGAATCCAACGGCTGAAATTCAATTAGATTTGAAATTTTTTTTTCCCGTTGGGATTGGGTCGGGAGTCTGGACCGCGGGTCGGGTCCATTCAGGCCCGACCCACGGGCTTTATTTTGGGAGGGTCTGGGTCACGCCCATGCGTGCGGCATGCCCGTGTGAAACCTAACCAGCACGGGAAGAAACAGTGCCCGACCCGGGCACGGCACGGGCTCGGGCACGGTTAAAAAACGTGCCGGGCCGGCCCAGGCACGGCCCAACAGTGCCGTGCCTCATGCCGGGCCTGGCCGGCCCGGCCCGTTTGACACCTCTAGAAGAGATGCTTATAGATATTTTTTTTAAGAAAAATCTAAAAAATAATTAATTATATTGATTACATAATTTATATTTAATCTATTGATGATCATATATTAAATATTTCATATAATTCTCATATTAGAGTTAATTGGATGCGTTACATCATACTAGAAATTGGTATCTAAATCAAAATGTGTATATAAAACAAGAGCACAACTCAAAATAATACCTCCTAGGGTAGACCACATTTATCCCAAAAAGTATGTCTTTTAGGATTTTTTGTATGGTACAACAACTCAAGGTATTTGTTAAGTTGAGTGATTCATAATATATCTTTCATAATCAAAATATTATTTATATACATAATAAGCAAAGTCATCATATAATTAAGGTCCAAGAAAAATAAAGAAAACTATATGACACACCTAAATGAGGTGATTGCATGTGGAAACTTTATAAATTAGGTTTTTGATGACTACTTTGGGCCTGTTAGAGAATCGTAAATTAAAAAAAAAATTTGTTTAATCATAGCGATAATACTCATGAAAGTGTTATATTTCGAATAAATTAGAGTGAGAAAATACTTAGTTGTAGGTGTACAGTTAGCTTCAGTCATCTCCTGTAATATCTCGACTAGCCCTGATTAGCAATGATGATGACGCTACAATGGTGTAGCATCATTGAACCATAATCCATTTTGGTTTAATTAATACATAATTAAAATGATGCATTTTGGTTTATTATATTAAATATTATAATTAAAGATTTAATATATATATATATATATATATATAATCAAAATCAATTTAATAAGAATCAATTAATTTGATAAAATCAAATTATTCGATTATAATTAAACTAATTATTCCAATTATATATGCAATCATATTCTATTTAAATAAATAAAATCTTTAATGCTATAATGACATTCAGATAAGACTAACAGAAAGAACTCTAGTCTGAATATTATCTTAAGTTTTCAATATAAATTATTTTATATACTAATTTATATTTATTATGTTTTATATTACTACATAATTATAATTGTACTCTCTCACTTATTTAATATACAATACTAAGAACACTATATTATTATCATATTTTTTTATATATACAAAATACTCATCTTGATATTGATCAAAATTCAAAGTTATTAGATTTAATACCTTGATCAAAGAGAGAATTTTAAAATCTAGATGTTTGTTTCAGTCCATAAATAAACTTTTTAACTTAGATAATATGTGTTTTTTGTTTTTTTATAAAACTATCTGGCTGCACCATATAGAATATATTTTTCAAGATGTCCATTCAAAAATATAATCTTTATGTTTATTTTTTAATTCTCATTAGTCATAATAAGTTATAATAGACAAGAGAAACCAAATTAACTTCAGCATGATTGTTCACAAAAAGGTCTCATTGATTCTTTTTTTCTAAATAAAATTTTTTGTAACAAACAGTCTTATAAGTCTCAATCCTATTGTTTACCATTCTCTTTCTTATAGGTTCACCTGTACTTTATGAATTTTATCCTTTCAAGGGGTTTCATAAGATCACAAACATGATTGAATTGTATTGATTGTATTTCTAATTTTATATAGTCCTTTGTCAACTTTCTATATCTCTATCTTGATATACTTCGTCATGATTTTTAGAATCAATATCTAACTCATTAAAGATTTTGTCATAAAACTCCCAAGAGTGTATATTGAGTAGGTTGACGAATAATCCTCCTGCTATGACAAGACACACCTCTCGGTTGTATAGTTTAAGTGGCATGCTGCATAAATACTCAACCCTGTGAATCATTTTGATCATTACCTTCTGGTTGTACTACTAGCAGATCAATGATAGACTCATAAGGTTTAGTATTAATATCGTATTGAATAGTTTTCTTATTATAACGAAACAATCAGGTAGCAAAGATGTCACCTTGTGGTGTTACTTCTGGTATTGAATGAGTGTGGAATGACTTACTTCCTCCTAACATCTCTAAAATAATTCTACATCTAGGTTTGTGTTGATATATAGTATTGTTCTAAGAATCAGGCATTGTTGCTAATAATAAACTTTTGATCCTTTATACTACAAAACAAAGCATTTTTAATCCCTATAAGATATCAAATGAAGAAATATATTTTTATTTTTGTTTTCAACTTATCCGATTTCTCTTTCAGTATATATATTGGGATATCCCATAAACGAATGTGTTTCAAAATAAAATTATGCCAAGCCTGCAATTTAATTGGAGTTGTAGATACTAATTTAGATGGAATTAAGTTTAAAATATAAGCTGTTATTTTTAATGTATATTCCTAGAAGAAATCAAACATGTCAGAATAATTCATTATTGATATTATCATATTCATTTAAGTCTCATTTCTTCTTTTTACTAAACCATTATGTTGTATGATATTAATTGTTGATAACTGGGACGTAATCTCATTATCCAACAAGTAGTCCCTAAATTTTTTAAAGAGGTATTCTTCACAATGACCAGATCGTAGTATTTTGAGATATTTATTGTGATTTTTCTTCATTTATATCTTGTACTCTTTAAATTTCACAAAGGTATCGAATTTGTGTTGTATTAAATAAATATATTCATTTCTCAAAACCTCTATTTGCTTAGATAGCTACGGGCCCAAATAAATCAGAATGAATATCTTCTAGTAGCTCTTTGGCTTTATAGTATTTGGCCACAAAAAGTCATTTGATAATTTTTACTTCTAAGCAAGATTTCATCTTAGAAATATTTCTACTATTAATGTACCCAAAGGTTTATTTTTAATTAGTCTTTAAATTTATTTTAGATTAATATGACCCGAGCATAAGTGCTAAAGATAAGTTTGATTCATATTAGAATATTGTTTTCTTTTGTAATAAGGTGGTGATGCTATTTAGTTCACATTGTTATGGTAGAAAAGAAATAATTTTAATAACATCAAAGTTTTTAAAAATAAAAGTGTAAGGCAAGTCGTTTTTGTGTTTGTGAGGTGAGGCATAAGTTTTAGGCTTTAAAGCATAAGTTTTTTGAGCAGCACAATATATAATTAATTAATATTTTAAAATATATAAAATAAAATAACACAAATAAAAAATAAAAAATCAAAATTTTAAAAAATATTTTTAAGATGCCCCTTAATTATAAATATAATTAATAAATATTTTATAAATTATAATATATTAAAAATTTAAATAAAATAGTATGAAATATTTTAATATATATTTTTTAATATATTAAATTTTAATATATTTAAAATAATTATATTATTATAAAACTAAAAATTTTAATTTATTTTTTTATTAATAAATATTATGGAATACTATTTTTTATTAATAAATAATATGAAATAATTTATAATTAATACTATTTATTAATTTGATAATTTTATAAAATTATCAAATTAAATTATTATTTTAAATTTTAATAGATATAAAATTTAAATTTTTTAAATTTTAATAGATATAAAATTTAAATTTTTTAAATTCTCTTTTTTTATTTTATTTTTAATTTATTATTATTTATTAATTTAATACTATATATTACTTAATACTATTATCAAATTTTAATAAATATAATAATTTGCCCTTGCCTTTGATCCTAGCCTTTGCCCCTCACGCCTGCTCCACGAAAAGTTAGACGGAGCTCCAAGAGCTCCGTCGGGCTCGATGAAGCTCGTGTGGAGCTCTGTCGAGCTTAACATTTTTTTAACACCTTGAAGCATTTTACGAATGTCTAACTTTGAGGTGCACTTCAAGATGCTAAAAAAATAATTTTTAAAATACTGAATAACATAAAGTGATAAATGTTATCTTTTAATTTATTAAAATAGAATATTTTTTTATTCAAATAAATTATTACAAAATCATTGAATAAAAAAAAGAATTTATTTTTAATTAAATTGAAAATTTAAATCAAGTTTTTCATGTTCGAAGATATATAAAGATAATCTTTTAAAATTAAAATTAATTTTTCTAAAAATAAATCATCAATTCTCCATTGCAATAGTCATCAATTTGGTACTATTTCTTATGTGAAGATCAATTCTTTATTGCTTAGTTGTCTGGGTTCTTGGTAGAGGTGTCAAAAAGGACGTGTCTGGCTGGTCCGGCTTATTTTTAGTAGGCCTGACCGTGCTTTCGTGTCGGGCCAGGTACGACATGGTTATTGTACCGTGTTGTGCATGGCCCGACACGGTTCTGTGGAGGTCAGCCCGACACGGGCCCATGGCACGAATCTGCCAGGTTCGGCACAGTTAGGTTGAACCCGTGGCACGGTTATGTGAAGATCAATTCTTTATTACTTAATTAAAAAAAATTAGGGTTTTGGTGCGAGCCATAATGCCGCTGTGTCGCTGAACCGCATGCCATAACGCTGCTGCACTGCTAAACCACGCGTCGTCGTGCTGTTGAACCGCACGCCGTCATGCCGCTGAACCATGCGCCGTCGTGCCTCCGTAGCGCCGTACCGCCGTACCGCCGAACTCCTAATTTTAAAAAATTAGGGTTTCAATGCGCACAGTCGCGCCGCCACACTGCCGAAACCTTAAATTAAAAAAAAAATAGGGTTTCGGCAGCGTGCTACCACGCCACCGTGATTTTTTCGCTTTGGGGCTCGGTGAGTCTTGCCTGTCGGGTTCAACTTCTGCCGCTGAGGTGGTTTCTCAGCTTGTGCCTATGTACTGTGCTAACGGGACACAATACTTAGTCGGGTTAGACATGACACGAGGCCTAGTTGATCTTGGCATGACATGGTATGGTTGGTGCCGTGGATAGGCACGACACGGGCAATGGAAATTTTTGTGCCGTGCCGGCCCATGCACGGCTGAATCATGCCATGCCTTGTGCCGGACTGGGCTGGTTCGGTTAGGTTGGCACTTCTAGTTCTTGGAATCTCTAGCATTTTATCACTCTTATTTTGGTAGTTTATATTTTTGTGTTTTATTTTTTTCTTGATAATTGTAAGATCTCTTATATATATTTTTTGATTTCTTAATTATTTACGATGTCAAAGTACCATGTTGTATAAATTAAGTATAATTATTTTTAACCATATATGAAATCTTATTTTGAAATCTTCATATAAGCTTGTAGTGGGATGTAGTTAAGCGAAATTATGATGAGGAGGTGTCATATGGGCTGGTATGGGCCCGTCCATTTTTTGGTGGCCTAATTTGGCCATCATGCCATGCCCGGCACAGCCTAGTACAATAATCATGTTTGGCTCAACACGAATTGAGAATTGTTAGGCCTGCATGGCCCAACTCATATGCAATTCATGCTGGGTCAAGTTGGGGCGTACTCATGATTTTTCTAAAGGTGTCAAATGGACCGGGTTGGCTCGGCACGGGCATGGGCCCGACACTGTTCAACCGTGTCCGTGCCCAGCACGGCATGCTACATTGTCGTGCCCATGCCCAGCAGTTTTTGGCTTGAGGGTCCGTGCCTGGCTTGACATGGTAGCCTAGTTGGGCTGCCTAAAATTGGGCTGAGCCTTGTTGGACCGGCCCATTTGACACCTCTAAGTTTTTTTAAGTTGAATTTTACAAAAAATTCAGCTAGGTCTATGGGCTGGTTTACCATGTAGTTGGGCCAGTCATTTGTGCCGTGCCTAGCCCGGCACGAGGTATGGATCGTGTCAACCCAGCACGGCCCACAACATGGTTCCAAACCATGCCATGCCAGTCAAGGCATAATTGAACTGGGTTGGGCTTCGAGCCGGGCTCGACTTGCTCATTTTGTTTGACACTTCTATAATGCTGTGAATTATTATAATATTTTTTTTTTGTAGTCGACATGATTATTATGAGATTAGTATTTTCTCTTTTATTTTTTACATGTGGATCTTTTAATTATTTATATGATAAATATATTTTTTTATAGTAATTTTGAGTATGAGATATTATGTAGTAGCTACTAGATTTTATTATAATATATAGTATAAGTATGGTGTATTGACTATTAAAAATTTGTATGGCTTAAAATAATTTTATAGGTTGTGGTTTAGTAAATTCTATTTCAAACTTACTACTTTTGATTTTACGTGTTGTATGTCAGATTATTTTCATATCTAATTGCACAGATAAATGAGAATTATATCTTATGTTGGTTGTATATATTGATAATAATTTAATTATATAAGATGTATAATTGAATATGTTTTAATTGATATTTTTCTTATAGACCAAATTTTAAATGAAGAATTTAGAGCATCTTAAGTAACTTTTAGGTATTAAGGTTGTATATTTAGTAATTATGATTTTTTTATCAGAGAATATATATTTTAGATATTTAATTTGATCTTAGTATGATTTTATATATATTGGTTGAATCATTAATTGATTTGAGTATAAACTTGTTCACATATATAAATACTTTAATTGATTTTTTTAGATACAAGAAAATCATATAAAATTTTAATTACCTCACAGTGATCAAATTAGATGTCACTTATATTATTAATATAGTTAGTAATTTACTTGGTTTTCCAAAATAAATTTATATGGAAATAATTCTTTAGATTCACATATACATTAATAAGACTCTAAGATATAATATTTCATTTAGAGACTATATGTATAATCAAATAGAGATATACTCAAATTTTTGTTGGATTCCCATGATCACATAGAGTAGATTTGCCACTTTTTTTATGAGATAATTTTCTTTTTTAAAATAATAAACAATGTATTATTATTTCTAGATTGAATGTAAAGATAAAGTGTAGATTTATAATTCTAATTATTTGTGAGTTTTAATTGGTCAATCATTTTTTAGAAGAGGTAGGTCTATTAGTTTATATTGAGATTGATTATAATTTCGTACAAATAAAATGTAAGATGATTCTATAACTATCGCTTACGTGTCTATTAGTAATTAGATTGTAGATATGTTCATGAAAATACTTAGAGGATCGTAATTATTTTTTATCTCTTTTAAATTAGATATTTGTGATATGTATGCACTAGCTTGAATATGATATTACAGTTTAATTTTGCTTATGTTATACAGTAATATTTTTTTTTATTTTGCTTGTTTGGAAGTAATTATGATGTGAGCTACCTATCCCAATGTGAGTATATATTTATATTGTGATCATGTTTTGAAATTAAAGAAAAAAGTAATATCATTCTTTTTTTGTTTTATTTTATCTTCTCTCTCTCTCTCTCTCTCCAATTTGTACAAACTCTAACACTCTTGTTAGCTTAAATATTGTTTTTGAGAAACTATTGGCCATTCAGGATATTGAGAAGTAATACCGAATGCAATTCCTACTTTTTTTGATAGAAGATCAATCGCTAGAAGTTTTACTTAAATATATTCGGTTGACTATTATGTCATTTTTTTTCTAGTGGTTAATATAGTCCCAATTAGTTTATTTCTCTTTTTGTGATGTATCACAAGTGAATTGTGTATCAATTGTGTGCAAGCATTATATTTCTCAATAATTTTTTTTTATGAGATTCATGCGAAGTGTTCTTCAAGTTTTATATTTCCAAGGAGGTTGGGTTATATATGTAAATCATAAAAGATCTTGTATGTGTTAAAGCAGTCTCCTAGAATTTTATTTAGTAAATTATCTTCTAATTTCATATCTTCTAGACTGCATAAATGTTTTTTTAATTATTCCTATTGGTTTATGAGATGATATTATTATTATTATTATTGAAAATAATTAGTTAGATCTTAGGTACTGATGTATTTCAACTAAAGCAACATATCTAGACAAATTATTTGATTAAGATCTTGGCCATATTTGTTAATTTCTTATGATCATGATTGTTTATCTAGGAAAATAAGTAATTTATCATAACAAAGATACACATTGGGTATTTTATTTGAGTTTTGCTTGTTGGATATGCTCCAAAAGAAATTCTCTTTAATTTTAACACATTTTCTTTAAACACATGTATATTAGTTAATTCTATAAGATATAAGAAAATTATATGAAAATTTTAATTATCTAAGTTTCAATTTAAATGATGTTGTTTGCATAGTTAGTTATTTTATATATTATTATGATCAGACACATTTTGACATTGTTTTTTGCATAGAAGATACTTTTCCACATGTTATTTAGACTTTGCTTGTATTATAACTATTATAAATTAGAGATTTATCATAGGGTATTGTTGAATTTAATGGTGATGAATAATAAAATGTGCAGGGAGTGTGCTTGAAGAAAAAAAAAGGTTCTCTCTCTCTCTCTCTCTCTCTCTCTCTTTCTCAACATGGTATCAGAGCCAAGGGAGAACCTAATTCTCTCCCAAAGTTTTCCGGCGAACGTCCTCGGCGACGTCTTTTTCCGACACCGCCCACACCGCAAGGAGCGTCTAGAGGGGATCTCCATTTTTTCCCAAAGCGTCGGAGCCAGAAAATGGTCCACGCGCTTCCTTCTCCAGCCTTGCCTGACGTCGATCATCCTCCCTACATCCCTGGTTCTCCCATCCGAGCCTTGCACGTGCCTCTTTTGGGGATTTTTTTGTCTCCGCCGGCCCTCCGAACAGTCTTTCCGGCAATTTCCGGCTACTTTTTCTCCACCCCAATCCCTGCACGTGCCATCGGAAGTGTTCTTCTACCTTTCGGGTGCTTCCACGCCACAATCTGAAGTTGTACTAGGGCTCTCTTCAATCTGAAGTAGATATGACTGCTAAAACTTCCATTTTTTTCTCTATTATATCTGGATCTTTTATGATTACTTCGGAGAAATTGGTTGATAGTGACAATTATCTTTCCTGGTCAGTTTCTGTTGAACTATGGTTTATGAGTCAAATATATGAGGATCATCTGGTTACACATGAGATAGATATCCCTAAGGTTGACCGCGTACAGTGGAGGAAGATAGATGCCCAGTTATGTAGTGTATTATGGTAATCAGTTAATCCTAAGATTCTTCTTCATATTTGGGCATACAAAACTTGTTTTAAATTTTGGTCTCAGGCCAAAGGATTATTCACGAATGATATCCAGCATCTTTATAAGGTGGCTTCTGCTATTGTCCATCTCAGCCAACAGGACTTGGATCTATCTACTTATATTGGTCAGATTGCTTCTCTTAAGGAGGAGTTCTTGACTGTGATGCCTCTTACTTCTGATGTTGGGGCTCAACAAATACAGCTTGATAAGTTCTTTATGGTCCTTACTCTTATTGGCCTCCGTCTGGATCTTGAGCCTGTTTGCGATCAGATTCTTGGCAGTTCATCAGTTCCGTCCTTGGATGATGTGTTTGCTCGCCTCCTTCGTATCTCGTCCACTCAGACTTTGCCATCTGATAGCACTTCAGATTCTTCTGTGTTAGTTTCTCACACAACCACTCAAGGAGGCCGCAGTGATAACTGAGGTAGGGGCCAACGTCCTCATTGCACCTATTGCAATAAACTTGGCCACACTCGTGATCGTTGCTATCAGTTACATGGATGGCCTCCTCGCACTGCCCATGTGGTCCAGTCCTCTGATTTTCAGCTGCCTCAGCCTCCGAGCTCCTCTGCATCTCAGACATCTCAGGCCTCTGTTGCCCAGCCTGGTAATGCCTCTGCCTGCCTTACCCACACATCTCCTCTTGGACCCTGGATTCTAGATTCTGGAGCTTCTGATCACATATCTGGTAATAAGGATCTTTTCTCCTCTATTACTACTACCTCTGCTTTATCTACTGTTAACTTAGCTAATGGTTCTCAAACTGTGGCTAAAGATATTGGTTTGGCTCTTCCTCTACCTTCTCTACCTCTCACTTCTGTCCTTTATACTCCTGAATGTCCTTTTAATCTTATTTTCATCAGCAAAATCACTCGTATTATTAATTGTTCTATTACCTTTTCTGATAAATTTGTGACCTAGCAGGACCAGAGTATGGGGAAGACGATTGGCATAGGACGTGAGTCTCAAGGCCTCTATCACCTCACCTCGGATTCATCTCCTACAGTTTGCATTTTCACTGATGCTCTTCTCCTCATTCACAGTCGTTTGGGCTACCCTAGTCTTTCGAAGTTCCAGAAGATGGTCCCTCGTTTTTTCACTTTGTCGTTGCTTTCGTGTGAGTCATGTCAGCTTGGGAAACATACTTGTGTCTCGTTCCCAAAGCGTTTGGATAATCGGACAAAGTCTCCTTTTGAGCTTGTCCACACTGATGTTTGGGGTCCTTGTCGGACTGCGTCTATTTTAGGATTTCAGTATTTTGTCATTTTTATTGATGACTATTCTCGATGTACTTGGTTATTTTTAATGAAAAATCGAGTTGAGTTATTCTCTATTTTCCAGAAATTTTATGCTGAAATTCAGACTCAATTCAATATTTCTATTCGTGTGTTACGCAGTGATAATGCCAGGGAATATTTTTCATTCCCATTTATTTCATTTATGTCTCATCATGAGATTCTTTATCAGTCTTCTTGTGCTCATACTCCTCAATAAAATGGGGTAGCTGAACGCAAGAATCGACATCTTGTTGAGACAGCTCGTACTATCCTCCTCCATAGTAATGTTCCTTTTTGTTTTTGGGGGGACGCTGTTCTTACCGCTTGTTATTTGATTAATCATATGCCCTCCTTTGTTTTACATGATCAGATTCCTCATTTCCTTTTCTTCCCTGACCAACTGTTTTATTTCCTTCCTCCTCGTGTCTTTGGTTGTACTTGCTTTGTTCATATTCTCACTCCTGGACATGACAAGCTTTCAGCCAAAGCCATGAAGCGTTTCTTCTTGAGATATTCCAGAATTCAGAAGGGTTATCGTTGTTATTCTCTTGAGACTCATTGCTACTTTATCTCCGCTGATGTTACTTTCTTTGAGGACTCACCATTCTTTTCAACAACTTCTGAGTCTCTTCCTGTTTCTGCAGTCTTGCCCATTCCCATTGTCTCTTCACATAATGTTGTGCCTCATCGATCACTTCAGGTTTATCATCGTCGCCCTCGTGTCGATGCTCCTCTCCCGTTTGCTGAGGTACCTGCTAACTCACTTCCTATCCCTTCGGCTTCTCCTGCCCCGGCTCCACCCTCTCCTGATGACTTACCCATTGTTACTCTGAAAGGTAATCGCTCTACTCGTAATCCTCATCCTATTTATAATTTTTTGAGTTATCATCGATTATCTTCACCCTATTCTGCTTTTGTCTCTACTATATCCTCTGTTTCTCTTCCAAAAAGTACCCATGAAACTCTTTCCCATCCAAGCTGGCGACAGGCAATGGTGGATAAAATGGCTGCTCTACACTCTAATGGCACTTGGGATCTTGTTGTTTTACCCTCTGGTAAATCTACAGTTGGTTGTCGTTGGGTCTATGCAATTAAGATGGGTGTTGATGGTCAGGTTGATTGCCTTAAGGCCCGCTTAGTTGCTAAAGGCTATACTCAGATTTATGGTTCTGATTATGCTGACACATTCTTCCATGTTGCCAAGATTGCTTCTGTTCGTCTGCTTCTCTCCATGGCTGCTATGTGTTCGTGGCATCTTTATCAGTTGGATATTAAAAATGCCTTCCTTCATGGTGATCTTGTCGAGGAAGTTTATATGGAGCAACCTCCTGGTTTTGTTGCTCAGGGAGAGTCTGGTTTAGTGTGCAAGTTATGCTGTTCTCTATATGGCTTGAAACAATCTCATCGAGCATGGTTTGGTCGTTTTAGTTCTGTTGTTCAAGAGTTTGGCATACTTCGCAGTATAACAGACCATTCAGTTTTTTATCATCATAATTCCTTGGGGCAGTGTATTTATCTGGTTGTTTATGTTGATGACATTGTCATTACAGGCAGTGATCATGATGATATTCAGAAACTAAAGCAACATCTTTTTACCCACTTTCCGACCAAAGATTTGGGGAAACGCAAGTATTTCTTGGGAATTGAGATAGCTCAATCCAGTTCCGGTGTGGTCCTTTCCCAAAGGAAGTATGTTTTAGACATCCTTGAAGATACCGGTATGTTAGATTGTAAACCGGTAGACACACCTATGGATCCGAATGTCAAACTTGTACCAGGACAGGGGGAGCCTTTAAGAGACACTGGGAGATATCGACGACTCGTAGGTAAATTGAACTATCTCACCATTACTTGTCCAAACATTTCTTTTCCTGTGAGTGTTGTTAGTCAATTCCTACAGTCACCATGTAATAGCCATTGGGATGCTGTAATCCACATTCTTCGATATATCAAAAGTACACCAGGCCAAGGTGTGTTGTACGAGAACAGAGGTCATACTCAGGTTGTTGGTTACACAGATGCAGATTGGGCTGGCTCACCCACAGATAGACGTTCCACTTCAGGGTACTGTGTTTTTATTCGAGGTAATCTAATATCTTGGAAGAGTAAGAAACAAGATGTAGTGGCTAGATCTAGCGCTGAAGCCGAGTATCAAGCTATGGTTTTGGCAACATGTGAACTCATATGGTTGAAACATCTTCTTTGAGAGTTGAGATTTGGAAAGGATGAAGAGATGAAACTCATCTGTGATAACCAGGCCGCATTACATATTGCATACAATCCAGTTTTTCATGAAAGGACCAAGCATATTGAAGTTGATTGTCACTTCATTAGAGAAAAGATCGCATCAGGATGTGTTGCTACAAGTTTTGTTAATTCAAATGATCAACTAGCAGATATCTTCACTAAATCTCTCAGAGGTTCTAGGATTAAATACATTTGTAACAAGCTTGGTGCATATGACTTATATGTTCCAGCTTGAGGGGGAGTGTTGAATATAATGGTGATGGATAATAAAATGTGCAGGGAGTGCACTTGAAGAAAAAAAAAGGTTTTTTTTTTTCTCTCTCTCAATAGGTATTATATTTTTTAGGAGGTAATTTTAGTAATAAGAAAGTTTGATTCATACCATTATTATTAAATTGAATATTAAGACAAAGCATATAGTCATAATATTTACTATATGAACTCTTGTGGATTATTTATTTGTTTGAGAAGATCAATTACTTTGTTTTACAATACTAATTTAGCAGGCCATATCATTTTTAATTTAATATTTAATGAGTAAATAATATGTATATAGATATATTATTATTTCATCAAATAGAAGATTCAGAAGATTTGTATCACTATGACCTACATGTCTATTAGAGACCAATTCACAAATAGTTTTATGAATATCTTGATAAATTCTTAAATTATTTATTTTTATTTCTTGCATGGTGTTAGAGATATATTTACACACTAACATGAGGTTGTGTGTTGAATTATATAATTTTTAATAATATTGTCATACAGTAAATGTTATAGTTTATAAAGGAGTACTCAAATTAAGATATGTTATCATTTCATCAAATAGAAGATTTAGAAGATTTGTATCACTATGACCTACATGTCTATTTGAGACCAATTCACAAATATTTTCATGAAAATCTTGAAGAATTCTTAAATTAATAATTTTTCTTTATTGCTTGGTATTAGAGATATATTTACACACCAACATGAGGTAGAGTGTTGAATTATAGAGTTTTTTATAATCTTGTTGTATGGTGAATGTTATTGTTTATAAAGTACTCACATTTAGTTTTCCTTGTTTTATGTGTGTGTATTAATGTAAGTTATTATGTGTTTTTAGCAATTTTCTAACTTGAATATTAACCAAAATATTTTTGATATAATATTATTAACACGTGCGGTCTTATTACCATTGGTTTGTGTATTAACTTTGATGAGAGAAACATGCATTTTTTTTCTCAGAAATCAAAATGACAAGACTCAGAGTCATTACTTGTTTCTTGTTTTGCAAAAGATAACTTATTTTTATATATTGTGAAAGATTGTTTGAAGCAAAATCAATATTGGGACATAAAGTAATTTTAATTTGTAACTGAGGAATTCATAGATTCACAATTCATTTTCATGGCTACTTTTGATAATATTATTGTTGTTGATGATAATGGGTCATAAATTTCTAAACTTGAGTAATTTATCGTGGCTCAATTTTAAATGAGCAATATTTGGTGATTCTTGAATTTTATTGAGATTGAGATTTCACTAATCATTGGACATATTTCTTGATAGTATGAATGTATTAAAAAAAAATTTCACCTCAATTTTTTCTTATCAACTCTAAGGTAGACGTATACAATAAACTTTTATATTGGTTAATCATCATAGCAGTGATCGCGATTAAATACATTTAATTTTAGAGTTCTTATGAGATCCAGTATATTAGTAATAATTTAAACGCATCTAGGTATGATATGCATGTATTAGTTATTTAGGTAACTAAAATCTAGTCTTCTTAGTTGCTGGTAATAAAGTTTCTATTTGAGCTAAGATTAAATCATGATTTCAACACCAATTTTTATTAGTTGATTCTCACAAATATAAGAAAATTATAAAAAAATTAATTATTTAATAATTATTTATTCTAATATCTTATGCTGGTATGATTATTATTTTTATATATGAAGGTAGAAGTTGTGCCCAGTGCATAAGGCCATCACTTTACAATATAATTTGAGAAATTAATATCCCAACAGGCTTATTCTTTGATAATTAGAGAGATTATGTATAGTGAGTCTCGAACTCAAGGCCTAATGTTCATGAATGAAAATACTTGCTATTGTACCAAGACAAGATATCTAATAGATATATTTAACACGAATTTCACTGGCAATCAATCATCTAAGTATTATATAGAAGCGTTTAAACCATTACTAATATATTAGATCTCATAAGAACTCCAAAGTTAAACGTGAATGATCGTGATCACAACTGAGATAATTAATCAGTATGAAAATTTTTCGTATGTATTTATCATGTAGTTGATAAGGGGGGATTGGGAGGAGGGCAAAATTATTATTTTTGTCTAATATATTCAATTTCAGAATTCTTATGAGATACATGTGTTGGAGATAATATAATTTTTTTTTATATTTTGACGAATTTATTTATATATTATATTTGGCCTACACATCATCGTTTTGGATACATGTTTCCAAAACAATGATGTGTAGTTGGCAAATAATAATTTTGAAATTTAGGATGTAAACATGTCTATTTTAGTTATCTACTTGAGAAAATTGGAATTTTAGTTTTACAAACAATTATATTATATTATGATAAGCAATCAATCAGGCGCTATTTAATTAGAATGCAAACACTCAGTGTGTTAAAAAAAATGTTTCACATTGGAGAATTGAGAATTTTAAGTATTTGCAGTGCTTATATATGAAATAGCAGGCCATCCGACCTCATGGGCTAGTCCAATTGGCAGGAGTGTCCTACAATAGCAGAGGACTCATTTCCTATTCGAGTAGTGCACGGGCTGGCCCAGACTCTCATGTTGTTCTACCTATAATCAGCATGTGATGGAGTGCTGTTTTTTTTTTTTGAAGATGGCTTCCTTTATTAAAGCATCTATTTCTGCTTGTTATTTAGGTCCTTAAAGAAAGAAGATGGAGAGAAGTAACTTCCATGTTTTATTTCCCTGCAACTGCCACAAACGCATCTTTTGTGCTTCGAAAATACTATGGTTCTTTGCTTTACCACTATGAACAACTCTACTTTTTTAAAGCCTGGGGTTGGACACCCATATCAGCCACTGCTGGTGTGCGCATTGAACCTTTGAATTTCTCTTGTAGTTGTTGCGATGTTCATCTTTAATACAAAACATATTTTTAGCTCCATTGCAGAATTCAGCAAGAACACTTGCTCCAGCTCAAACTCCAGCTAAAATGGAAGAACGTCAAGCTGCTTCTTTGCAGCATTGGCAATGGCCAACAATTGCAGAACCATCAGGAGGCATGTTATCTTGTTGCTTTTTCTTTCTCCTCGGGCCACACTTTTTTTTTGGTGTTTTTGGTTCCGTTTGGGGTTGTCTTCTATCATAATTATTGCTGGATGAGGAAGAAGTGAGAAGCCGATAGGTGAAATGAGAATCCAACATTTCATTTAGTAAATATAGATGAGATGACCCTATCTTCATGTTATGTTTCATTGTTATTTCGAAATGACGCATGCTGTCTCAGTCTGCATAATATATGTTGCAGAAAAACCGACACTGGCAAATTCTACGGTGATGGGTGTGATTGATGGGAAATTTGATAGTGGGTATCTCGTCACTGTGAGAATAGGGTCAGAGGAGCTGAGAGGTGTCCTCTTTCAAACACCACAGAAGCATGCATCAGGATTCTTCCATTCGGTGGAGCAGCGCAAGGACAGTGTTGGAACTTTATTGAGTAGTAGACCCCGTCGCCGTAGACGAAAGAAAAACGAAATAAGGAAGAGGGATCCATCTCATCCAAAATCAAATAGAAGTGCATACAATTTCTTTTTTTCTGAGCAGCACATGCGGCTGAAACCTCTTCATCCAGGAAAAGACAAAGAGATCAGCAGGATGATTGGAGAGCTGTGGAACAATCTGACAGATTCTGAACGAGCAGTACATAGTACCGCCATTCTTGTGTCATTTTCTTTCCTCAGCGAAGCTTCACGTTCATTTTGTTTTTTTTTTTCCTGGTCAGGTTTATCAGGAGGAAGCTATCAGGGACAAAGAAAGATACAGATTAGAGATGGAGGATTACAAAGGACTGAGGAGGGGAAACCTTAGCAACGTCGTTCCGTTGCAGCAATGGCCGCCAGATCAAACAGATAGAGGAGATCTATTGCAGGGCGATATAATGACAGAAGAAAGCAATTCTAGTGGCGACTCTCCTCGAACAGCATATGGTGGTCGTATTCCTCTTGGGAATGATTCGGTCCATGAAGATAAAAGTACTGTGAAGGAATTGAGTGCTAGTTCTGATACAGCAGCTACGTGTGTCTGTGTGCCACTCAAGAGAGAAGAAAGCGGAGATGGGAGGTGGGAGGCAAACGAAGGGATTGAGGCAAAGCAAAAAAATTGAGCTCGTTTCATCAGAAATTTCAAATTAGGGTTGGCTGATTTGGATTTCAATCTTTAAGTGTAACTGGGATGATATATATATATATATATATATATATATTTCATTTTAGTGTAGCATTAGTATTATGGTATGTGCTGGTAGCGGTAGGATTAGAATTTAGAAACTTGGGATGCCATCGATTTTGTGGGATGGCTTGTCGGCCCTGACCCCCAGATCCTGATTCCTTCCTACGGATTTATGTCAATTGTCAAATATTTATTAAGTTCTCAGTTTTATCTATCAATAGGTTTATTTATTAATTATAGCGGTGTTTGTGTTTTAGTACATTAAATATAAAATTATTAAAAAATATCTTTTTTTTTAATATTTTAATAATTAAAGGATATTTAATAAAAGATAAATCATTCATCAAGTAAAAAAAAATGAGATTTGTTTCTAAACACTAAACTTTAAAAATTTGTCCATATGTCAATTTTTCTTTAACAACCTATGTCATTGGATCATTTTTTTTAATTACTATTATGAGGGACCGCACACACACACACACACATGTGTGTGTGTGTGTGTGTGTGTGCGCGCGCTTAGGGCCTTAGAATATGAGGATGGAGATGTAAAACAAAAATAATTAAAATTATTATTATTTTTGTTTTACATTATACTCATTGGGAAAGCTTTATTACAATATACAATATGTTGTTGTCATTTTGGGAAATTTTTATCTCTAATACAAAAGGGTATCATTTTTAGAATTGTTGGTTAGTATGAACTCCTATTAGTTAAGTTGAGATTTCAAGATTATAGAAGTAGATATTTCATTTCAACTTGGAAGCATAGTTAATTTGAACACAAGCTCAGGGTATGGGGAAGCATAGTTAATTGAGGTAGGTGTATAGGTGTCAAAAGTGTTAGGCCGACCCATTTTTTTCAGGGTCATACAGGCTCGCGTACTATTTCTGGCACGACATGGTTCACTATATGACAGACTCAACATGGCTTATGGCATCGGTCGGCACGTCGTCGCCCGTTCCATGCACATGTGCCACGCACCTGGGTCGTGCCTTGCATGACACACGGGCCTAAGACACTCGGCATAGCATGACATGAGTTGTGCAGAGGGTCCGCCTCACATGGGCCCGAGCATGCTACAATAGCGTGGCGTGCTAGGCCATGCACTCTAAACTGTGCCGGGCTGCCCAACCCATTTGACACCTCATAGGCATTGAGAATTGAAGCACAAGATTAAGGCTTGGAAGAGATGTATGGAAGAACTTCTATATACGATAACAGGAAATGAGTTACCCAAAGGAGTGAATATCATAATTTATGGAGGTACAATAAGAGCACATGAAAATATAATCTTTTTAAGTTGTGGAGTTATCTTATATGTGGTGTTGATGCTCCTCCAATCTTGATTTGAATCGATCAAAGACTTTATTGTGCATTGTTTTATTATGAATTAGCATCAAATCAACCCGAAGCAAAAGGATGACATACTATTTGAGTTTCAAAGATATTGTGTTGTCCACATAGAGTGAAATTTTAGTTTCTATATTGCAAAATGAAATTAAACTGCTTCATCCCATCCAACATGAATTTAAAATTAAAGTTTATTACCCATTATATTACATCAATGTTGTCAATGAGATGATCCATTTTTTATGTGTGAGAGATGATAGACAGCTAATTGCTTCCAATTCATAGTAGGAATGAAGAAATTTTAATTGGTTAGCATTGAGCAGTTTCTTCCATGAAAAATATTGTCCTCATAGCCCAATCACAAAAAAAAAATTTTTAGTTGATTTAGTTCGATTATTCCCATCACATGATACTTACCTAGTTTCATCATGTAGGGTCTAGGAAGGGAAGCTAGAGAATTATCAACTTAGGTTTGTTCCACTTCAATACTTTTATGATTGCACAAAAAATTGGATCAAACTCTTTGAACCATTGAGATTAATGGAAAGGCCTAGAGGTTGCAATGATTAATAATGAATTTGCAAATGATAAAGAAACTTTCAATAAGATCCCAATCTAGGTTATTTATGTTGAAATGAAAAATCAAGATTGAATGCAATTATATACATGTGGTAACATCAATCATTAACTCACATTCTATGAACTCATCTAATCCAATGTCATATTTGCCTGACAATGTTGAACTATGATAAATGAAAAAGAAAATAATAGCAACACAAAAAAAGGGGTTGAGATATCACCAACTATCGAGATAGCAACATCTAAGCCAAATAAAGCATGGCTTTGTTGACTTGGCAATTGGAGTAGATGATCTTGGACAAATTTGTTCATCAATTGCCTTATTATCTATTAAACTATCTTGAATCAATAGTATAGAATGAAGAAAAATGATCATTTCACTATAGCTCATTGCTTCATATTAAATCAAGACTCTTTGACTAAGACATTACATTTACATTGGTAAAGCATTTACATTTTGCTCTTCAAATTCAAGCATTTCTCCTCTTCACCCTATCAAACAAGATATAGGAGATTGAGAAAAATAAAATTATCAATTTAGGTTGGAAAATGAAATTTCATAGATCCATGAAGTATTTTTTTTTCATGGATCATCAAATATAGACAGCATACTACTAATATTTAAATAACACATGAGATAAAAATGACCTCATTTATGAAGTTTCATTTGATTCACTGCCAACATATGAATCAAAATAATAAAAAGAAAGAAGACTATAAGATGACCAAATTTGATAGGAAATTCATCGTTATTTAATGATGAGTTGCATAATAATATTATTTAATGATATTCTATAATATTTAAAGTATTAGGGTAATACTGTAATCATTATCAATGATCATGATAAAAGACTTTTTTATCAATTTCACTCCTAGATGAATGAGCAAACCAAGAAGAAAATTTTGGGTAGGACATGGAAATATTTTTGGAGTACTTTAAAAGTATACCACAATGAGATTCATTAAAAATATTAGATGTGATACAATTTTCTTATAACATATAGTCTTTTTGTGATAGTAATAGAGAAATAAGCATGCACTGCAACCTTAATTGTTGTTGGATATATGAGTTTAAATCTAATAGCCTACTAATTTTCTAGGGAATGACAAGAATATGTGAACTTGATTACAAGTACAATATTTCTATATAAAGTAGTTAAATGATCAAAGAAGTGAGTACATAGCAAAAGGCAAGATGTATAATATCAAGTAGGTGACTTGGTACTTATAAGATTAAAATTGGTACTTTAGCTCAAAGGAGTTTACAAAGTCTTGGTATAATGACTTGAAAGATAGTTTTCATGTAAGATAAAGTGGGTAGGATAGCCTATCAACTAAAAAGATCCTCAAAACTTAAGATCCATATAGTCTTTCGCATAAGCATGTTAAAACTATTTCAATAGAAACCAAATGATCCAATTTAAAGTAAGTCTCATTAGTCACTCATTGAAGAGAATATCTCATATGATACAAATGTTGAATGTATTCTGGCAAATTATATTGTCAGACAAAAAAAATTAAATGACAAAGTAAAAGTATTTGGTAAAATACAGTGGACAACTTAATAATGAAGTAAGTTTGGAACTAACTGAGCCATTACAATAATTTTTAAAAGAACTAGTCAAATTTCACGATGAAGATATGCTGAGGATATCATTAAATTAGTTGGGACTAGATTGTTATGGTCCAACCATCTTTGCAGACCATGACTCAAATAAAAATAAGATGGGCCCCTATGTTATGGAGATCCTAAAAGATTTTAGAATATCTCAAAATATCAAAAATGAGCCCAATAATATTTTGAGGTCAAAGTTAATGATGATGTTCTATAATTCTCTAATATTTTTTTTTTATTTCATGTGATATAAGATTGTGACACTTTGCATGATCTAGACTATTAATGTAGAAGGATATCTTTATCTAATAAGAGCCTTCATTCTCTTATCTTCATTCAAAATTTTCATAATTATTTGTGATTCTATTGTGAGAAAAGAACAATTTGATTTAGGCACAAATGATATATAATTCCTAGTCTAAGGGCACATGCAATCATATTGAAGCATGCATTTAATGATATGTAGTATCAGATTGGTTAGATGCATCACGACAAATGTGGAGTCTTTTCTTGTAATCTTGGTGGCTGATTTGTAATATCTTTCAATAACAATACAAGTAGTTAATGAAATTTATGTGGTAGCAGTTAAAATATGATCGCTACTTTGTGAATCAACATCACAACCATATGGCCTATGATTAATTGTGAGTTCCTCTAGATTGATTGGTACTATTTGTTGTTCTAATAGTACATGAAAGCATTGCCTACTAAGCGAGGAAACTTTGTGTGGGAGAGAAAACTTCAAGGGTATTGTCAAGTAGATTGATTGGGAAATGTTATGTTCTAGTGTGGTGGTTGACAATTTATCCTATTATGACTCATCATAGATTATGGTGTGTAAATAATGCATAAGGAGCAAGTAATTATTGATGAGTTTATTTTGGCAAATTTTGTTGAAGACTTGCATGATGATATGTAATAGATTGAGAGGATAGAGAAATGAGGGATAAAAGATTTATTGATTGGTTAAAACATAAAAAATATGGTAAAGATGATATGAGGAATAAAATATATATTGATTGGATTAAATATAAAAAATATGGGAGAGCTCATGAAGGGAATGAATCAATTAGTATAATTCTTCAAGAGTTTAATTAGATCAGATTGGTTATGTTTAGGAAACTTGTTGAAAATTGGGGGCTTAAGAATAAATAAGATTTTTTGGTCAATCTCACACAAACTAGTCGTGATTTGGAGTTGTTCCCTTGATGAGCCTATGGTATGGTAAAACCACATCAACATAAAGCTAATATTTAGCATTGCACGAATATTGAACCCCTAATGGAATGCTCATGGGGAGTCACATGAGTTATGTTGGTGTGTTGAAACACTAGGTCCATGAAACATGTCACTATGCTAGACAAACCATGGTGGACAACACCTTCTTATTATGTTATCATCATCAATTGGTCATTGGGGGTAGTCACGAATGACTACATGTTTTTCTATTTTTGAATTTTTAAAAGTAAAAAATAAACAAAAGGTTGCACTTAGTCTAATTTTCCTATTTTGTCACCTATATTAATGAATGAGGTGGTCAAGAAAGAGTTGTCTAATATGTGGTCTCTATGAATAAAGGATTATGTAGATGGTATGAGTCCTTTGACTTCCAACTAAGTGTTGAATAGCTCTTGCTAAGGAAAAGACTTGAGCTTATGGATGGCTTACACTTTCTCCCATCATATATGATTGCTTTGTGAACTCTGTCCTAGACTTATATTCCTTTCATCATGCTCATTATCTTATGTTGTGATTCTTTATTTAACTGATTACAAGAGTTTGCAAAGACTTTTAAGATTAGATTATAATTGTATGTTACTTTGAACAATTAGACTGTAATTGATCACAATCATAAACAATGATAATGCATTGTAGTTGAAAGCCTCATTTTTTTAGAGTGAAGGCAAAAGTAGTCTATAGAACTTCATGAAGGTTGAAAACAATGCAACTATGATAGAAAATCATTTTTGTTTCAAAAGCTTTTTCCTTGACTATGAATGAATGTAGATCATGAATCTCATCGTGATTTGAGTCGGTTAGAAAAAGCTAGCATTAGTCAATAGCTCTGTTTCCTCGTCATTGCTTATTTATCTTGTACTTTATTGTATGAATGCTTTAATTTCTCCAAGTGTAGTGCAAGAGTATACAAATATTTAATCAAAGATCAATCCAACTTTTAAAGCATGACTAATATGGGTTAAAGGCTAGGTGATCTTATCATTCCATTAAATTTTTCTATCTTAATACATCTATAGTTCCATTGATTTTGAGATGTGTTTTTAACTCATTTGATCCAGGTGAATCATTCTTCTAGTCAAATTTTGTCCCGTTCTAGAGTTCCATTTTCTTCACATGTGGAAAGTCAACGAGGTATATGAGATTGTGGTGAAGTGGATGCAACATGAATATTTCAACATTAGTTGTATTGATCTAGTACCACTTATCATTTTATCTAAAGTTGAAGTGGTTGATATGTGCCAATTATAGTTGTCGTTCATGCAAACAATCTTATAGAAAGAATGAATGATTTGTTCCCTTGAAGATCATGGTTTCACCACTCACTACCGAATAGCTAGTGAAAGATTTTGTATAATAACTTAAGTTCCCTTGGGATTTCCCCACTAGGCTTGTCATATTATACATCTAGGTATTATGGTAATGAAAGTAGCTCTAAATAACCTATTTCATTCTATGCGGATTGATGCTCGGCATTATCAGGTTGTGCCTACTCGAATATGCATTAGTCCAGGAATGCCCAGTCAAGCAAAATCGACAATCATGCCATGTGTTCCCAATTACTTTGGTATTCAAGCCATTTTAAACTAGCTTGAATTCGACATGAGCAATTTCAACCTGGCTTGTTACATAATTTTTTTTATTCCCTAACAAATTCATTCAAAAGTAAAATATTAATTATTTCATAAAAAACGATATTATTTTCTATGACAATTATAATTCATTGGAGATGATAACATAGTAATTGACATATTATCTTTGATGTTACTATTTCAAAGTCATTTTACATAATTATGTATAAATTATGAATTCATTCTATGATTATTATATGATGAGTTTGTACATGAATGGTTATTCTCTTGTTTTTTGTCACACACACACACACACAAACAAACAAACAAACATGCAATGTAAATGCCTATTTGTGATAGTATA